>JAVTVY010032444.1:0-145671 GCA_036873755.1 Hanleya hanleyi
TGGTGAATATAACGTCTCATTGTACGGTGTCAGAAATGGTGAATACAACGTCTGATTGTATGATGTCAGAAACGGTGGATACAACGTCTGATGGTATGGTGTCAGGAATGGTGAATACAACGTCGGATTGTATGGTGTCACAAATGGTGAATACAACGTCCGGTTGAATGGTTTCAGAAATGCTGAATACAACGTCCGATTGTATGGTGTCAGAAATGTTGAATACAGCGTCCGATTGTATGGTGTCAGAAATGGTGAATACAACGTCCGATTGTATGGGGTCAGAAATGGTGAATACAACGTCCGATTGTATGGTGTCAGAAATGGTGTATACAACGTCCGAATACATGGTGTCAGAAATGGTGAATACAACGTCCGAATGCATGGTGTCAGAAATGTTGAATACAACGGCCGATTGTATGGGGTCAGAAAAGGTTAATGCAACGTCCGATTGTATGGTGTCAGAAATAGTGAATACAAGCTCCGATTGCATGGTGTCAGAAATGGTGAATACAACCCCTGATTGTATGATGTCAGAAATGGTGAATACAACCCCTGATTGTATGGTGTCAGAAATGGTGAATACCACGTTCGATTGTATGGTGTCAGAAATGGTGAATACAACGTCCAATTGTATGGTGTCAGAAATGGAGAATACAACGTCCGATTGTACGGTGTCAGAAATGGTGAATGCAACGTCCGATTTTATGGTGTCAGAAATGGTGTATACAACGTCCGATTGTATGGGGTCAGAAAGGGTGAATACAACGTCCGATTGTATGGTGTCAGAAATGGCGAATACAGCGTCCGATTGTATGGTGTCAGAAATGGTGAATACAACGCTCGATTATATGGAGTCAGAAATGGTGAATACAACGTCCGATTGTATAGTGTCAGAAATGGTGAATACAACGTCAGATTGTATGGTGTCAGAAATGGTGAATACCACGTCCGATTGTACGGTGTCAGAGATGGTGAACACAACGTCCGATTGTATGGTGTCAGAAATGGTGAATACAACGCCCGATTGTATGGTTTCAGAAATGAAGAATACAACGTCCGATTGTATGATGTCAGAAATGGTGAATACAACGTCCGATTTTATGGTGTCAGAAATACTGAATACAACGTCTGATTGTATGGTGTCAGAAATGGTGAATACAGCGTCAGATTGTATGGCGTCGGAAATGGTGAATACAACGTCCGATTGTATGGTGTCAGAAATGGTGAATGCAACGTCCTATTGTATGGCGTCAGAAATGGTGAATACAACGTCCGATTGTATGGGGTCAGAAATGGTGAATACAACGTCCGAATACATGGTGTCAGAAATGTTGAATACAACGTCCGATTGTATGGTGTCAAAAACGGTGAATACAACGCCCGATTGTATGGAGTCAGAAATGTTGAATACAACGTCCGATTGCATGGTGTCAGAAATGGTGAATACAACGTCCGATTGTATGGGGTCAGAAATGGTGAATACAACGTCCGATTGTATGTTGTCAGAAATGGTGAATACAACGTCCGATTGTATGGTGTCAGAAATGGTGAATACAACATCCGATTGTATGGTGTCAGAAATGGTGAATACAACGTCCGATTGGATGGTGTCAGAAGTGGTGAATACAAAGTCTGATTGTAAGGTGTCAGAAATGGTGAATACAACGTCCGATTGTATGGTGTCAGAAATGTTGAATACAACGTTTGAATGTATGGGGTCATAAATGGTGAATACAACGTCCGATTGTATGGGGTCAGAAATGGTGAATACAGCGTCCGATTGTATAGTGTCAGAAATGGTAAATACAACGTCCGATTGTATGGTGTCAGAAATGGTGAATACAACGTCTGATTGTACGGTGTCAGAAATGGTGAATACAACGTCTGATTGTATGATGTCAGAAATGGTGAATACAACGTCTGATTATATGGTGTCAGAAATGGTGAATACAACATCGGATTGTATGGTGTCACAAATGGCGAATACAACGTCCGGTTGAATGGTTTCAGAAATGCTGTATACAGCGTCCGATTGTATGGTGTCAGAAATGTTGAATACAGCGTCCGATTGTATGGTGTCAGAAATGGTGAATACAACGTCCGATTGCATCGTGTCAGAAATGGTGAATACAATGTCCGATTGTATGGTGTCAGAAATGGTGAATACAACGTCCGATTGTATGGTGTCAGAAATGGTGAATACAACGTCCGACTATATGGAGTCAGAAATGGTGAATACAACGTCCGATTGTATAGTGTCAGAAATGGTGAATACAACGTCAGATTGTATGGTGTCAGAAATGGTGAATACAACATCCGAGTGTATGGTGTCAGAAATGGTGAATACAACGTCCGATTGGATGGTGTCAGAAGTGGTGAATACAAAGTCTGATTGTAAGGTGTCAGAAATGGTGAATACAACGTCCGATTGTATGGTGTCAGAAATGTTGAATACAACGTCCGATTGTATGGGATCATAAATGGTGAATACAACGTCCGATTGTATAGTGTCAGAAATTGTAAATACAACGTCCGATTGTATAGTGTCAGAAATGGTGAATACAACATCTGATTGTACGGTGTCAGAAATGGTGAATACAACGTCTGATTGTATGGTGTCAGAAATGGTGAATACAACGTCTGATTGTATGGTGTCACAAATGGTGAATACAACGTCCGGTTGAATGGTTTCAGAAATGCTGAATACAACGTCCGATTGTATGGTGTCAGAAATGTTGAATACAGCGTCCGATTGTACGGTGTCAGAAATGGTGAATACAACGTCCGATTGCATCGTGTCAGAAATGGTGAATACAACGTCAGATTGTATGGTGTCAGAAATGGTGAATACAACATCCGATTGTATGGTGTCAGAAATCGTGAATACAACGTCCGATTGGATGGTGTCAGAAGTGGTGAATACAAAGTCTGATTGTAAGGTTTCAGAAATGGTGAATACAACGTCCGATTGTATGGTGTCTGAAATGTTGAATACAACGTCCGATTGTATGGGGTCATAAATGGTGAATACAACGTCCGATTTTATGAGGTCAGAAATGGTGAATACAACGTCCGATTGTATAGTGTCAGAAATGGTAAATACAACGTCCGATTGTATGGTGTCAGAAATGGTGAATATAACGTCTCATTGTACGGTGTCAGAAATGGTGAATACAACGTCTGATTGTATGATGTCAGAAATGGTGGATACAACGTCTGATGGTATGGTGTCAGGAATGGTGAATACAACGTCGGATTGTATGGTGTCACAAATGGTGAATACAACGTCCGGTTGAATGGTTTCAGAAATGCTGAATACAACGTCCGATTGTATGGTGTCAGAAATGTTGAATACAGCGTCCGATTGTATGGTGTCAGAAATGGTGAATACAACGTCCGATTGTATGGGGTCAGAAATGGTGAATACAACGTCCGATTGTATGGTGTCAGAAATGGTGTATACAACGTCCGAATACATGGTGTCAGAAATGGTGAATACAACGTCCGAATGCATGGTGTCAGAAATGTTGAATACAACGGCCGATTGTATGGGGTCAGAAAAGGTTAATGCAACGTCCGATTGTATGGTGTCAGAAATAGTGAATACAAGCTCCGATTGCATGGTGTCAGAAATGGTGAATACAACCCCTGATTGTATGATGTCAGAAATGGTGAATACAACCCCTGATTGTATGGTGTCAGAAATGGTGAATACCACGTTCGATTGTATGGTGTCAGAAATGGTGAATACAACGTCCAATTGTATGGTGTCAGAAATGGAGAATACAACGTCCGATTGTACGGTGTCAGAAATGGTGAATGCAACGTCCGATTTTATGGTGTCAGAAATGGTGTATACAACGTCCGATTGTATGGGGTCAGAAAGGGTGAATACAACGTCCGATTGTATGGTGTCAGAAATGGCGAATACAGCGTCCGATTGTATGGTGTCAGAAATGGTGAATACAACGCTCGATTATATGGAGTCAGAAATGGTGAATACAACGTCCGATTGTATAGTGTCAGAAATGGTGAATACAACGTCAGATTGTATGGTGTCAGAAATGGTGAAAAAACGTCCGATTGTATGGTGTCAGAAATGGTGAATACCACGTCCGATTGTACGGTGTCAGAGATGGTGAACACAACGTCCGATTGTATGGTGTCAGAAATGGTGAATACAACGCCCGATTGTATGGTTTCAGAAATGAAGAATACAACGTCCGATTGTATGATGTCAGAAATGGTGAATACAACGTCCGATTTTATGGTGTCAGAAATACTGAATACAACGTCTGATTGTATGGTGTCAGAAATGGTGAATACAGCGTCAGATTGTATGGCGTCGGAAATGGTGAATACAACGTCCGATTGTATGGTGTCAGAAATGGTGAATGCAACGTCCTATTGTATGGCGTCAGAAATGGTGAATACAACGTCCGATTGTATGGGGTCAGAAATGGTGAATACAACGTCCGAATACATGGTGTCAGAAATGTTGAATACAACGTCCGATTGTATGGTGTCAAAAACGGTGAATACAACGCCCGATTGTATGGAGTCAGAAATGTTGAATACAACGTCCGATTGCATGGTGTCAGAAATGGTGAATACAACGTCCGATTGTATGGGGTCAGAAATGGTGAATACAACGTCCGATTGTATGTTGTCAGAAATGGTGAATACAACGTCCGATTGTGTGGTGTCAGAAATGGTGAATACAACATCCGATTGTATGGTGTCAGAAATGGTGAATACAACGTCCGATTGGATGGTGTCAGAAGTGGTGAATACAAAGTCTGATTGTAAGGTGTCAGAAATGGTGAATACAACGTCCGATTGTATGGTGTCAGAAATGTTGAATACAACGTCCGATTGTATGGGGTCATAAATGGTGAATACAACGTCCGATTGTATGGGGTCAGAAATGGTGAATACAACGTCCGATTGTATAGTGTCAGAAATGGTAAATACAACGTCCGATTGTATGGTGTCAGAAATGGTGAATACAACGTCTGATTGTACGGTGTCAGAAATGGTGAATACAACGTCTGATTGTATGATGTCAGAAATGGTGAATACAACGTCTGATTATATGGTGTCAGAAATGGTGAATACAACATCGGATTGTATGGTGTCACAAATGGCGAATACAACGTCCGGTTGAATGGTTTCAGAAATGCTGAATACAGCGTCCGATTGTATGGTGTCAGAAATGTTGAATACAGCGTCCGATTGTATGGTGTCAGAAATGGTGAATACAACGTCCGATTGCATCGTGTCAGAAATGGTGAATACAATGTCCGATTGTATGGTGTCAGAAATGGTGAATACAACGTCCGATTGTATGGTGTCAGAAATGGTGAATACAACGTCCGACTATATGGAGTCAGAAATGGTGAATACAACGTCCGATTGTATAGTGTCAGAAATGGTGAATACAACGTCAGATTGTATGGTGTCAGAAATGGTGAATACAACATCCGAGTGTATGGTGTCAGAAATGGTGAATACAACGTCCGATTGGATGGTGTCAGAAGTGGTGAATACAAAGTCTGATTGTAAGGTGTCAGAAATGGTGAATACAACGTCCGATTGTATGGTGTCAGAAATGTTGAATACAACGTCCGATTGTATGGGATCATAAATGGTGAATACAACGTCCGATTGTATAGTGTCAGAAATTGTAAATACAACGTCCGATTGTATAGTGTCAGAAATGGTGAATACAACGTCTGATTGTACGGTGTCAGAAATGGTGAATACAACGTCTGATTGTATGGTGTCAGAAATGGTGAATACAACGTCGGATTGTATGGTGTCACAAATGGTGAATACAACGTCTGGTTGAATGGTTTCAGAAATGCTGAATACAACGTCCGATTGTATGGTGTCAGAAATGGTGAATACAGCGTCCGATTGTACGGTGTCAGAAATGGTGAATACAACGTCCGATTGCATCGTGTCAGAAATGGTGAATACAACGTCCGATTGTATGGTGTCAGAAATGTTGAATACAATGTCCGATTGTATGGTGTCAGAAATGGTGAACACAACGTCGGATTGTATGGTGTCAGAAATGGTGAATACAACGTCCGATTGTATGGTGTTAGAAATGGTGAATACAACGTCCGATTGTATGGTGTCAGAAATGGTGAATAAAACGTCTGAGTGTATGCTGTCAGAAATGGTGAATACAGCGCCCGTTTGTATGGTATCAGAAATGGTCAATACAACGTCCGATTGTATGGTTTCAGAAATGTTGAATACAACGTCCGATTGTATGCTGTCAGAAATGGTGAATACAACGTCCGATTGCATGGTGTCAGAAATGGTGAATGCAACGCCCGATTGTATGGTGTCAGAAATGAAGGATACAGCGTCCGATTGTATGGTGTCAGAAATGGTGAATTAAACGTCCGAGTGTATGTTGTCAGAAATGGTGAATACAACGCCCGATTGTATGGTGTCAGAAATGGTGAATACAACGTCCGATTGTATGGTGTCAGAGATGGTGAACACAACGTCCGATTGTATGGTGTCAGAAATGGTGAATACAACGCCCGATTGTATGGTTTCAGAAATGAAGAATACAACGTCCGATTGTATGGTGTCAGAAATGGTGAATAAAACGCCCGATTGTATGGTGTCAGAAATGGTGAATACAACGTCCGAGTGTATGGTGTCAGAAATGTTGAATACAACGTCCGATTGTATGGTGTCAGAAATGGTGAATACAACGTCCGATTTTATGGTGTCAGAAATAAGGAATACAACGTTCGATTGTATGGTGTCACAAATGGTGATACACGGGGCAGTTTAAGAGGTTACAAACTCTGATAATGGGAGAATGACGCTGTAAGCTGAAAACGTCTATCAGTATATAGGGGGACGGGTTACACAGCGTGATCTGTATGACCAGTGACCATCGTACCTGGGGTGAGTGTCCCAGGACATCCATTTATCCATGATATATAATCGAGCGATACACCAGGAAATATGTTAAGTATTTTTTATTAATGTATTTTTTTCAAATTAGATGTGGTAGGATTCATTGGTAAAAATGAATAATAATAGTTATTTTAGGAAATATACGTTGTAGCACTTTCACTCTCTGAATGGCTGTATTTATTGTATAAATCGATAAACTGTTTCGCTAATGTTCATTCTACGACAACATTTCAAATGTTATTCATCGTTTCTATTATAAAAAATGAATACCCGCCATATTTACTGGTGTTCTGCTCGATTATATATCGTATGTGTTCAGCTTGAGTAGAGTTGTTCAATGGCGGAGCTTCTCCCACTCGACGTCACTAGAGGCATTTTCGCGCGCAAAACAGCAGGGGTTATCAAAACGACATTTAGGTGTCGAATCTGACATTCATTATGTACCAGTCATCCATAACAACAAAAAAAACCAACAAAAAACGGCGTGTGTCGTTTTTGTCAAGGTGAATGAGGAAGATGAAGGATATTTGCCAAGAGTGTCTTGGATCCAGATGTCGATATCGGAGTAGCCAGATTATAGGTTTTGACAGCGTTGAACAGGTATTCTTCTCCAGCGCGCTGGATGTTTATTTCTCGCTGACCTATTTAAATAGTCACCTTAGGAAATTTTAATCGGCAGGGTTTCGACTCAGATTGACAAAGCTGTCAGGATGTCGAACAGGTAATCGATGGTCGGAATTGTGCGGATGGCCTGACTGATAAGTGGATCGGTTTAAGAGTCTTTTACGAACTCGTATGCCCGTCAACAATTCAGCCAATCAACCGTGCCAATGATTTATTCCTCGAGACCCTATCAATCGAAGTTTCTTACCACATCCCTCTAACGTTGCCATTCAAACAAGCGGGAGAGAAATGAACACCTAGCTCACTGGACAGAGAATACCTTCGATATTAACGCTAACACAACATCGAGGTCAAACTCAGACCGAGATACTCGGATAAAGACATCTAGATTCAAAAAGAGTCACCGGCGAATGCGGTTACTGCCCGTCGTAGGCCCAAGTTACATATTGGGTGAAAAAGAGGCACCTGCACAGGCATATCTCGGGCACAGGCGAATTTGACTGGGTTCGCTCAGATTCTTCGGGTGAATTATTTATTATGCATAGATCCGACATTCTGCAGCCAATCGTTTTCCCTCTATTTCCGAGTCTATCTGTGATGTGATAGCTCTCTAAAATAATTAGATTGAAAACCCAATCTATCCGATTGGAATTAGTGACCAATCTATTCGATTGAATATCCCATCTACTATAGATTGAAAATTTCAATCTAGTTGCATTTTCTGTTACAACAGCTTCATTTTATCGTCTTCAGTTCTGCTATAGATTGAATATTTTCAATCCAATAGAAGATTGGTCACTATTTCACTCCGATAGATTGAATTTCAATCTAATTATTTGAGAGAGAGAGGCTCTTTCTGACCTGATACCAGCCGTGATTATGTTCGTTATGGGTCTATTCTCTAAATTAATCAAATCGAAAGTCCGGTGGACTGGATCTATATCCCTAATTATAATTCCAATCGTCTTGGATTGAAATGTCAATCTTTCTGTGCGATCGGAATTATTTTCAGTCTATTAGATTTAAAAAGAACATAATGAATCTATATTTGTAGACTGAAAAATCAATCAAATAGATTCCGAGGAACTGAAATAGAGATTGGTCACTAATTTCAATCTATTATTTAAGGTAGTCTGATTCAGGGCAGAATATTTCAGACTCAGCTGTGAATATCCGTGCAAGTATGAAACAGGAATCAATACACGGACGGTGTATAAAGGAGTTTATTCAAAGCGAACACTTAAGAATGAAAACTAAGTAAACTCGGTCCTTCTCGCTGTCAGATAGATACAACAGTGCTGAAACACGGACTAATGAACAGTTACCGGTACGCTATCGGTATCTGTGCTAGAAAATCTCATTCTAAAATAACTGAATATAAATAGATACTGGTAATTCACAATCAGTATTTATAGATTCTCGTCGACATATTTGAAACACTGATTTCTAGTTTCTGTGTCATATTGAACGTCGTGACCGGTGAACATATCATGGCATAAGGGGGACAACCCTGGCCTGCTGGACGACTGAGGCAAATCGTGTTACGGTTGTGTCCCTTCCATGGAACCGCGAATCTTTGCCAAGGACACAAATTGTCGTCTGCTCAAAAAGCGAGATAACCGTCGAACAGACGGTTGGCGGAACTGAGAAGTAGGCCTACTGCAAGAATTTACATCGATCAGTGGACAAGGGAAACAGATTGAACCTGTACCAAATCTGGGGTAGATATGCCATAAATATTTGTATTTAAACTTTAATCGTCTTAATGCACCGTAAGGGGGGGGGGGGGATTATCAAGTTATAATTTGCCTGCAACACAGGTGTCAGTAATATAGTATAGGCCGTACCACCGTAGCCTAACATCTCAAATCTGTATCATTATACATTCTGCATTTCATGATTTGATGGATGCATGTGGCCGCAGCTCGAATGCATGAGTCTGCTAGCGGATGAACTTTTTTGGGGGGGGAGTAATATTTTTTTCCAGTTTTCTAGTTTATCGGCTACTGTGAAGTATTTCAGGCTTCTCACAGAGACAATTTGTCAAATTATCATATCATCATATAGTCAGGTGTATGAGAAGCCGTTTTGGTATTTAAACGTTTGATTTTTTTTTATCCAAAAAGAAACCTGCACCGTTTTTGGTATTTATTAGTTTATTTTTTTATATCAAAATTCCTGTTTTTGATCTCACAAAAGAATTTTTGATACAACTAGAGCCTTAGGTACTGAAACGGGGCTATTTAAATGTAAAATAGGCTGTTGGAATAATTCGACCAACTCTTTGATGTTCCATCTCATGGCGAAGAGCCATACTTGTAGTTTCACACATTCCTCTCAACAAGGATCTCTAGTGCATTAGTGTAATTGTACACATATACATATTTTAAAAAAACCGCTGGGACAGACATTTATTATGAAACCAACCTGATGAAATGATAAAATAATGTCTTCACTGCATGTTATCAATATTTGTAAAAAAAATCACTTTTTCCAGATAAATCGAAAGCATATCCTTCAGCAGTAAATAACAATACGAAGCTGCGCATCTGAAAACCCCTCGGCTCTGGGTACATTCATAATGTATTCAATTTGAACCAAGATGTCAGGAACACCAAACAGTTAAGTCACAAATATACAGATTATGACAAATTTTGCAATTAGGAATGACCCCCAAGGTTTCCGTCCAATCAGAGAAACCGGTATTCATTACATTAGTTTCTCGATGCATCAATGATGTATACCAAATTTTACATCGAGCGTTTGAACAGTATCAGAGATAGAGATCATTAATGATTTCGCATAAATTAAAGATGGTCGCTCATCCTTCCCGCCACTCAGATGAACTGATGTGGTTATTAATTGAAAGTCTCTTGATACATTGATGCTGTATACCAAGTTTCGTATAGAACACTGAAATGGTATCAGAGATATACATCATTAAAGATTTTGCATAAATTAAAGATGGCCACCAAGGTTTCCGCCCAATCAGAGAAACCAGAACTGTCATTTGTCGTAAGTCTCTTGATGCATCGATGATGTATACCAAATTTTACATCGAGCACTTGAACGGTATCAGAGAGCGAGATCATTAATGATTTTGCATAAATTAAAGATGGCCGCCCATCCTTCTCCCACTCAGAGGAACTGATGTGGTTATTCATTGCAAGTCTCTCGATACATCGATGCTGTATACCAAGTTTGGTATAGAACACGAATGATATCAGAGATATATATCATTAAAGTTTTTGCATAAATTAAAGATGGCCGCCAAGGTTTTCAGTCAATCAGGTCCCGATTTAAAGTATCTGTATGCATCGATGATGTATACCAACTTTCATATAAAACATTTGAATGGTAAAAGAGATATGTATCATTATCGTTTTTGCATAAATTAAAGATGGCCTCCAGGATTTCCAGCTAATCAGAAAAGCCGGTTTGGTAATTCATTGAAAGTTGCTTGATGTATGGATGATGTATACCAACTTTCGTATTGAACAGTTGAATGGTTTCTGAGATATGGATCATTATCCATTTTGCATAAAATTAAAGATGGCCGCCAAGGTTTCCATCCAATCAGGTCCCAATTCAATAGGCTTCTGGTCCTTGACTAGGTAAATACGCATACTAAATTTGGAATTCTTCAGTGGAACCGTTTTCCGTCTATCTCGCTCACGTACTGACGTACGGACGTACGAACAGACGGACGTACAAGACGACAATACCCCATGGCCAAAATTGGCCGAGGGGTAAACATGAGTATTAAGATACAATGTAAAATCCTCATGGTTAGATGGACTGGAGCTATGCTGGGATGCATCCTCTCATGGCATCATATTGTTTCACGTACCTCCTGCTGTCAGTACACCCCTAGTATATTACAGTTCTATTTGGTTATCTCCCCTGTCACCTTACAGCTTCAAACACAGCGTGTTTGTGATATGCAGAGCTCTTTCTGTAGATCAGGGGGAAATGCTTGAAACATTCCATGAATATTTCAGAAGCAGAATTAAAAGAAAACATTTCTGAATACAGGGAATTATTACGTAAATGATTTGACCACCACTGGATTTTAGAAAATTACTATAAAAAGATAATGCAGAGGGTCTTGAGGGGCAAGCTTAAATGGCGAAAATTCCAAACTGTAACTCAACACACATATTTCATGAAAATGTAAATGAATACAGGCAAAGTGAAATATCCCATTGTTTTCTACAATGAAGTACACTTATACTGGTATTAATTAATACTAAATTACTGCCCAAACACGCTTTCTAATGAGAATGAGTTAGTCCCACAAAATCACTCAACATGCGCCTCTCAAAATCTGTGGTTTAGCAGACGACATATTTTGAGCACGAAAGTAGTGCCACTGGAAAATGAATGAAAACACGCATAAAATTAGATAAATGGAAATGTAACTTAAACATATCAGACCTGCAACTATACGCGAACATTAAAAACATAGAAAACTGGACACTCTAAAGAAGGAAGTTTCATACCTCTTTCTTGTCGTGTAAGAACTCTATCTTTTGCTGTGTTAGCAAGACACAGAGCTGGTGCTCAATTTTTTCTGACTACAAGACAGGACCATTAGTCCCTACGAGCCTACATCGCCCCGTGAAAAATAAACTAATAAATACCAATACAGCGCACATTTATTTGATATCAAAATAAGAATTTTTGATATAAAAAATAAACAAATAAATACCAAAACGGCTTGACATACATGTAGGCCAGGGCTACGCGCTTTTCCGACAATACGCTTCATCGCAATACACGCTTCGCCATATAGACAGGCCATCGAAATGAGAGATATTTCAAGGTCAACAAAATTATTTTGAATAACAAACGATATACGATAAGATAAGATAATTCTTTATTGTACACAACAAGCGTCAATGACTGACAGAATACAAAATTCACATAACTATAACAACAGGTCAATTAATTCCAAATTTACAGGACATATCTCATATACTACAATATAGTATAACACTCAATGAGTGGCGCTATTCGGGCTTGGAGATTATTACAGTCTGCAACATATTTACAAACAATTTTGCAAATGGATGGATTATTATTATTATTCCCTGTGACATATATTACATTCATGAGAAAATACGTTTTGCAACAATGTTAAATGAAGACACTATTTTGACAGCAATCACTGTTAACTATAAACATTTATGAAATTATGTCAGCCGTTCTTATATCTGTCACAAAAGGGTGACTTTCTTGTGTTAATATGTTTTCTCACTTAGTTTTGGCATGTAGCCTAATGTTATGATGTGATTTGTTGTAAATTTGCTGTCAAACTTTTTTCTTTCCACATACGATAACTCTTATACAGAGATTTCAGGATCAGCCTACACAACATGGAAATAAAGACCCGGCCTGATGGTAAATCACCTTATGTCGTGAAAATGTCGTAAATTGCAGAATATTGGGAACTTCTCACATAAAATATAGTGAATGCATTTACTGAAACATAATTAAATGATACAAGAATATGAGTGATGTAAAAAATCACCATATAGGGGAATAAAAATGTCCAATATGACAATAATATATGATCCGTTGTTCAAACATGCCCATTAAGAGGCGAGTTGAAAAAAAAACAATATACATGTAAATGGATTACACATTTACATGTACCCGGTAGCCTAGTTCTGATGATCTAATTGCACATTTGACAGGTATTCAGATAAATATTTACATTATTTACATTATGCTAAATATTAATCTATTTCTATATTTCAGATCTCCTGGCCTCGGACACCTGATGATCAGTGATGTCAAATTTGTTGTCTTGTCAAATCAACTGAGATCAAAGTTCCAGTGTGACACATGAAGTCCGTACCGAGGTCTGATAATGGTCTGTATTGTAAGCGAAAGAAGATACATGATTCAGCGAGATTCCAGTGTCATCATCTACCGTTACACGAATTTGTGTTATAATCCTGATAATTTATCCTGGAGTTGGTGTCAATATTTCTGTGCTCAGTAAAAACTTCATGTAATCATCGTGTGTGTGTCCAAGTTTGATAAATCACAGCTCAGTTTTCACCTAGGATCATCCTGGAGATTTTATTCCTATACCCACAGAAAAACATGGATTATGGAGGAGGATAAACTTTAACCATCAGGTAAGACAATTATTTTATGTTCAAATCCTGTCCCACAATCACCATAATCGCATTGGATAACATCAAACAAAATCCAAAGAGCCGAATATACAACAGCCAAACCAGATCTGTTAGGAGGTCTGATGTTGATACACGCAACAAAACATCTCCAAAAACAGATCAAAACGTTAAGTGACATCTTTGAAACCTAGACGAAAATAAACATCCAAAATCCATAGTCAAAGGTCAAAGTTCCAATCCACAGTTTTTCTCGGATGTTTATTGTTGGCCATGACGACCTCCACTAGCCAGGAGCATATTGACAATGTCTGTGTGACCATAACAAACAGCCCAGTCAAGACTTGTTTTTCCTTCCTTATCCCTCAGATTAACGTTTGCCCCGACTGAGAGAAGGAAGCTGACGACATTTGACCGTCCACACAGAGCAGCCCAGTGAAGACTTGTACGCCCTCTATCATCGACTGTTGTATTCACATTCTGACCATGAGATGATATAAACAGTCTAACCAAGTCAGTCTGACCTCTCCGTGAGGCCCAGTACAGTGCATCTACACAGACACAATTCTCTCCTATACAAGGTGTAGTACAATAGTCAGTCTGTAGGAACCATTCTGCTGTTCTAACACTGCCCCATCGAACTGCTGTCCACAGTCCTTTCCTCGTCATCTTCTCACGATCCAGGGTCGATGTGAGTGAGGTCCAATATGATGTCACAATTTGTACTTGGTCACCCTCAACTGCTCCACACAACACACAGGGCAGCCAATACTCGTCACTACACCCACTGCAGACAAGATGGCGGTCATCGTGCAGAAATTCTAGCAGTTTGTGGACAAGTTTGTCGACCCCGGACTTAGCTACATAAAACAATACACACCGACTACCAAACCGGTCTTTACTCTGACGGAAAGCTGCTAGTTCATCCGGCGAGATTTTTCTCAGGTAATCAATCCACCCAATTTGAAATGGTTCGTCTTTCACACACGGGTTGTTGAATACTTCACCCAGACCCCACTTTCCGTTTTCGTCGATGACTTTCGTTGTGAAGATTCCCGCTAGTTTCTCGTAGTAATTTGTAGGAACATTGATGGCAAATTCCTGCTCTCGTTTTTCGTAGTTGTGAGGACGCGCGATGTTCACAACAACATCACGGTTCAGATATTTCAAACAATATCCGAGATGTAGCTTGGCAAACTCCATCGTCACTGCTTCGTGTATGGAATCATGGGAAAATTTGTACACTTGACACTTATTGAAATCTCTTCTTGTTGCTTGTACCTTCTCCAAATAAATTCCAGTTAATTTATCTGCAGACTCTCGTGTAACATTTGGAGAGCCACACGCAAAAACAACATCATTAATTCTATCTCTAACATCAGCTTCCAAATCCGACTGTGGACAGGACAGATCTTCACAAGGTATGCTACCACCAGAGAGCATGATCAAACAAAGCAAAGCATACTTTTCCTTTTCTTTATCTGTCCGTGACATTTTCTTTAGTTCAGAACAAAGATAAGAATATGGCCTCTGAAATATTTCAATGATCTCTTTTCCGGACTGAGTGGGCCGCTGTCTGATTGAATCACTCATGAGTTTACAGGACTGACTGTATGCTATTGGATTCTCGTGGCTCACAATAGTTTCTATCTCTTGTGGTGTTAGTTTGTCCTTCCCATCCATCATCCCATCCAAATGTACTTGCAACAGTTCACGTTTGTCGTCAACTGTCAAATTGGCAGAGGTGACCTCAACTGTCTTGGTGAAAAATGAACAGTCTTTGAGATGCATCTTACACTCAACCCACAACGACTTCCTGGTAGCAAACACAAACTTATGCTTGCCCAAATACATCTCTAGTGTCTTACCCGCATTCACCCATTCATTCACAAGTTCCTGCTGTAAGTATGATGAGCCAAAAGGTTCGTCAACCACAAACAACAGTTGTATGTCACTACCCTGTACACGCTCAATGTACCTTTTTATTTCACTGGGTCTTGTACACATAATGGGGTGATAGCCTGGTAAGGGATTGGCAGACATGTAATGGAGGATAAATGATTTGCCACTTCCCGATGTACCGACCAAAAATACTGAGTTCTGCTGTTCAATAGTTTCCTTTGCCTTTTCACAATGCGTAGTCACCACAAATGGTCCGTGGATCTTGTCCTTGCTATGAGAACGGCAGATGTCTGATTCATCTGTAAATAATTCAGATAAATGGAATATATAATATTACATAGTCAATTTGTGAAAAATGTTTTGGGCACAGGAGTTGAAATGTGTTTTGAAAATTACAGGTCTCCAGTGACTGGTAAAGAATGATTCCTACCATTCCAACAGTAGCATGCAATCTTTCATTTCTAAAAATGGCAGGTTATCAATTTGATATTGCATTTGGGGTTCTATTATATTAACTGAGTCAAGTCCGCAACCCTCACAATTGGCCACAGCATTCAGCAATTGTCGAGGTAAATGCTTCGGTGTAATCCATTCACTGAACAGCAATTTTTAACACGGTGCCAAATGGGAGTTATTTTGATGCCATGTGAGTTTTGCCGATGAGAGTTTTCCGAATTGTCCCTGGGGTTGAATCCGATTGACATTCCCATGAACTAAAATTACGTTCAAAATTAATGTATTTAAATTGTTTGTTTTTCATTTTTACCCCTCGGGCAATTTTGCCCGAAGGGTATTGTCGTAGTCAGCGTAGTCTGTCCGTCTGTCTGATCATCTGTCTGTCGGAGCTTTTTCCGTCTGTCCATCTTTCTTGTGAACACGATATCTCAATAAGAATTATAGTCAGGCATTGTGAATTCATACCACATATGTATCGGGTAAAGGGTCAGGGGCCGATTTTTCAGAAGTCGTCATAAGTTTTTCACTTAAGTGCGATATTTTTGCTTTGGTTTCTGACTTAAGTGCGTTCCACAAAAACGAACTTAGCTAAGTAAATATGTTCAACGTTGTAGGGGGCCTTAATTGTAACTCTTTTGTGAAATACGGTATAAATGGTGTCTGGAAGTGCAAGGTGCGCGAAAATGCAGGATGGTGAATAAAAGGTGATGGATTATCGCTCAAAAAGCAGACAAGACGTAGTTCTGTTTGTGTGGGGGCGAGAGTGAGGTCATTGGCTTAAAAACTGGTATGCCAGTATCATGTGTCTTGTATGGGCGAAGAAAACATGATATACCGTCAATCATTACCATGATTACTGATACCCCAGTTTCCGACACTGCTCCAACCATGGCGCATGCCTTTGCCTCCCGTCCGCAAATTATACTAGACGTGCTGTTGTACTACCAGTAAATTATCAACCTAATACACTAATGTATGTATGTAACCTAATCAGTGTCAACAGCCGCAATCGACGGAAGAAAAAACAATCCCTGAAATTGGAAGTGCATTTGCAAAATATTTCTATAAATCTTTTAAAATGTTCGGGTTTGGTGCACAAGCCATCTGGGGTGAAATATTCCAGAACAGTCCAAAGCTTCAATTTCTTGATGAATTTAGAAATTTTACCCAAATTACCAGCAATATGTATACCACATACTGTAACAGATAAACATCCATCCAATGACAGGGATTATTCAACATATATAATGTAAAAAAAATTGTGACGGCACAACAAAATTATAACAGTGTAATGGATTTTTTCTAAATGTGTCACAATATATTGCTCAAAATTACTGTCTTAAAAAGTAATGAATGTTTCCTTTACTTGACATACGAAATGGAATCAATTGACTGTAGGTCTATCTAATGTACCTTCCCCTTACCATAATATGCCAAAATTGCCCTAGCATTACCAGATCAAAACCATATTAAAACCATATCATTGCCAGAGTAAAAAGTGATATGGTATCAATATGGAAAATGCTCTGGCAATACTCTGGTTAGGTGATCTGGTATCAATCTGGTTTTGATGGGGTAATGATCTGTTTTTGGAACATGGGGTATCGATATGGCAATACATCTGGTAATGATCTGGTTTGAAGAATGGGACAATGATCTGGTATCAATATGGAAATGGTCTGGTAATGATATGGTATGAGTGATATGGTATCAATATGGAAAATGCTCTGGCAATACTCTGGTTCGCTGATCTGGTATTAATCTGGTTTTGATGGGGTAATGATCTGTTTTTGGAACATGGGTTATCGATATGGCAATAGATCTGGTAATGCTCTGGATTGACGATCGAATGCTCTGGTAATACACTGGTCTGATGATCTGGTTTTAATCTGGATTTGATAGGGTATTGCTCTGGTAATGCTCTGGGGATGATCTGTGTCAAATAATAGAATCCTGAATATCCATTGCTGGCCATATATGTTGTAATTATACTCCAACATATACTGAATAATTTGTACATGCATGCCATGTGCACTGGTTGTTTCTTAAATCATTAAATTTGCATGGTACACTTGTATACGATGAATGGCACTAAATCTATTGCAGTACATGCTCTTCCATAGACATGTTGTTGTTGTTATAGCTGGGGCTTTGAATTAACTACAGGATTTTAATCAACTATTGGGTTAAAATTATAAAAAAGTTTCATGTAGAATGCCAGCTGAAGTTTCATAATCCCTATGAGACGATCTGTACAGGATTTACATACCTTTTTGTGAATTATTTGATCTCCAACTGCACAACATTTTATGTAGACCTTTAGCTCAGCTTCCCCCCAAAATCAGTTGAAATTCAAACTAGCAGCGCCCTCTATGTTCAAGGGAGATGACCAATGTTTAAGTCAATTTTTTCTAGATCAATACCAGAGTATCCTTTTTGATAATTATATAGGCTTTCAGTCTGAATCATCAAGTCCTTTTCAAACCAGATCATTACCAGAGCTCTGATGTGCAAACCAGATCATTACCAGTTGTGATGCGTAGTAAAATAACAAGTTCTTTTCAAACCATATTGTTACCAGATCATAGAAATAGAACCATAGTCAAACCAGATCATCTGGTTTCCTGACCATATGTATTACCCTAGTATTACCAGTTCTTACCATATCATTACCAGAGTGTTACCATAGTATTGCCAGTGTTTCCATTTCGGTAAGTGTCAGCTCATCTATTACTCAAACAATCAGTCACCATACAATTTGTACTAATGAGTCAAAAGGCACTGTACCAGAATTACCAGGTAGTGTGTTTATAAACACAAACACACATTGTCCATTTGAAGAGAAAGGAAAACTCCCTTGAAGAAATCTGGAGATCTTTCACATGTTTACATCTTACCCCTGGTGATACATGTATGTGTATTATCTTGATTATAGATCACTTTAAGCTTGAAACAATATATTTGTTATAAATCATCAATTTTCAACTGAATAACATTTAACTTTGCAAGATCAGAGACTCAAGTAATTTATTACCGTACCTTTATTCCTAAATAACAATTCCATTTCAGGGTCTATGGACATGCTGATTTTGACCATGGAACATATTTCATTCATGATAATTTGATTGGCATCTCTGACCATAACGACCATAGTCAATCTTCACATGTACTCTCACTAAAGTAATCCTTGTAGTTGATCTGACCAGAATAATGTGGAAATCCTTTGTGTACCCTCTAGAATAGAGTATTGAGTGGGATTTGAAGCTCTGAAGTACCAGTTCCAACTGCTTATTGTTTCGAGCTTTAAGCACTAAATCTATGGAAACCCAGTCTAATTTTATTGGAATCTGCCTTTTGCACATTATTGAGAATAAAAAGAAAAGTATGTCCATGTTGTGACCAGTGATTTCAGCTGATGTAGTGGTTTTCATAATTCACTTGTCCTATCTTTTAACTCAGGATAAATTTTTAACTGAGATAGCTGGCATATTTTCATGTAATATTTTCAGAATTATACATTATTTCAAGCATAAATGACACTTTCTTTAAATACTGGTACTGAATACTATAGCACATCTTTAAAAAGTTATGTCAATTATAAGCAGTTCAAAATATTCTTTTGGGCTAACAGATAGGTCAAAGTGAAATTATACGAACCAGTAGCTGATCAACTGAAATCACTGGTCCTTTGTTCTCTCAATAATGCGCGAAAGTCAGATTAGGTTTATAACATCATTCCACCAGAAGTAAATAATAAGTTTTATCTTGGCTAGCATAAACTAAGCTGCTATCAGAGATTTTGTACAAACAATTAGAGTAGGCAACTGACAAATTAACCAATCATGCAGAAAAAATATCACGATTCACCGAATGCAAACAGTGCAATATTGAACTGACATACATGTACATGTAAAGCCATGAGTGTTCCATCTGTCAGAACCCATTCTGTGCATCAATTTGCAGGATCCATCTTTGGAGTATTGTAGGTATAAGCCAGAGAAGATCATTCATTTTTATACGCCCGCCAAAAGGCGGACGTATTATGTGATGGCGGTTTCCGTCCGTCTGTCCGTCCGTCTGTCCGTCCCCCGTGTCCGGTCTATATCTGGGACAGTTTTCTATCCACAGTTCTAATTTTTGGTGACTGGATACCCTATGGAGAGACGATGTGTCGCGTACCAAAATGAAGGTCAAGGTCAGAGGTCAAAGGTCACTGGCCTACAAAACAGGAAATCACCGAAGTGTTCGTGTCCGGTCTATATCTGTGATCGTTTTCTATCCACAGTTGCAATTTTTTTGTGAGTGGATACGCTAGGTGGAGACGATGTGTCGCGTACCAAAAATGAGGTCGAGGTCAAAGGTCACTGTTGCCTAAAATCAGGAAATCACTGATCAGTGACAGTTTTCTATCTACAGTTCTAATTTTTGGTGAGTGAATGCCCTAGGGGGAATGATGTGTTGCATACCAAATGTAGATCGAGGTCAGAGGTCAAAGGTCAGAGACCGAAAAATCAGGAAATCATTAAAAATTTTATTAAGGTCAAATTCTAGTATTTTCTATATTTTTTTAGGGTCTCCAAATTCATATTATATATACAACTCGTGATTGACTAGAAGCCTATTCCAGTTGACTGCCCTAGACCTATTTTTATAGGTCATATACTGTTTATTATGATATAACATGAAGAAATAAAGCTAGGCTTTCCAAATTAATACTATGTATACATCTGGCGAAGGTCCAGAGGTGTACTGAAGATGACTGACCTTGACCTACATGTGTATTTATCAAGGTCAAATTTAATATTTGCTATATTTTTTGAAGGATTGAAGCTAGGGTCTCCAAATTCATATTACCTATGCAACTGGTGATTGACTAGAAGCCTATCCCAGTTGACTGACCTTGACCTATTTTTTCAAGGTCATATACTGTTTATTATGGTCAAACATGAAGAAATGTATCTAAGCTTTCCAAACTAATAGTATGTATACATCTGGTAAAGATACAGACATGTACTGAAGATGACTAACTTTGATCTATTTTATCAAGGTCAAATTTTAGTATTTGCTATATTTTTTGAAGGATTGAAGCTATGCCATGTTTCCAAATTCATATTACTTATGCAACTGGTGATTGACTAGAAGTCTATCAGAGTTGACTGACCTTGACCTATTTTTTCAAGGTCATATAATGTTTATTATGGTCTAACATGAAGAAATATAGTGCTCATTCACCCCCATGGGTTCATTCACCCCCATGGATTTACTACTCCACACCTATGCGACCCGCTGTGCAGTGAGTAAAGCGGAGGAGGAGGAGTCGGACACGCCACGGATTATACTAGGTAGATGTATACATCTGGCGAAGGTCCAGATGTGTACTGAAGATGACTGACTTTGACCTACTTTATCCTTGACCTATTTTGTCCAGGTCAGATTCTATTTAGTACAATATTTCATGAAAAATTATATCTACATTGTCCAAATTTATACCACTTATGGCTGGACATGAAAGTCTATTGAAGAATATCACTGACCTTAACCTATTTTTAGCCCACCATCACCAGATGGTGGGCTGTTCAAATCGCTTTTCGTCCATGGTCCGTCGACCGTCCGTCGTCCGTCATCCGTCCGCTGGTCCGTCCGTAAACAATTCTTGTTATCGCGATTTTTCAGGAACTACTGCATGGATCTTTCTCAAATTTGGTACACAGGTTCCCCTTGGGGTCTAGTTGTGCAAGAAACCGTTTTTGGTCCGATTCGAAAATCCAATATGGCCACCAGGCAGCCATCTTTGATTTCCCCATGAAACCTTGTTATCGCGATTTCTCAGGACCTACTGCATGGATCTTTCTCAAATTTGGTACACAGGTTCCCCTTGGGGTCTAGTTGTGCAAGAAACCTTTTTTGGTCCGATTCGAAAATCCAATATGGCCACCCGGCAGCCATCTTGGATTTCTCCATGAAACCTTGTTATCGCGATTTCTCAGAAACTACTTCATGGATCTTTCTCAAATTTGGTACACAGGTTCCCCTTGGGGTCTAGTTGTGCAAGAAACCTTTTTTGGTCCGATTCGAAAATCCAATATGGCCACCAGGCAGCTATCTTAGATTTCCCCATGAAACCTTGTTATCGCGATTTCTCAGGAACTACTGCATGGATCTTTCTCAAATTTGGTACACAGGTTCCCCTTGGAGTCTAGTTGTGCAAGATACCTTTTTCGGTCCGATTTGAAAAACCAATATGACCACCAGGCAGCCATATTAGATTTCCCCATGAAACTCTATCATCATTTCTCAGGAAGTACTGCATGGATCTTTCTCAAATTTGGTACACAGGTTCCCCTTGGGATCTAGTTGAGCAAGATACCTTTCCTGGTACGATTTGAAAATCCAGTATGGCCAGCAGGCAGCCATCTTGAATTTCCTCATGAAACTTTATCGTCATTTCTCAGGAACTACTGCATGGATCTTTCTCAATTTTGGTACACAGGTTCCCCTTAGGGTCTCGATAGGGAAGATGCCTTTTTCGGTCCGAGTCGAAAATCCAATATGGTCACCAGGCAGCCATCTTAGACTTCCCCATGAAATTTTGTTATCATGATTTCTCAGGAAGTACTGCCTGGATCTTTCTCAAATTTGATACACAGGTTCCCCTTGTGGTCCAATTGTGCAAGATACCTTTTCTGGTCCAATTCATAAATCCAATATGTCCATCAGGTGGCCATCTTGGATTTCCCCATGAAACTTTAATTGTTCTTGCGATTTCTGGTCCGATTCGAAAATTCATTTAATATGGCCAACAGGCGGCCATCTTGGATTTTCCCATGCAAATTTGTTATCGTGATTTCTCAGGAAGTACTGCATGGATCTTTCTCAAATTCGGTACACAGGTTCCCCTAATGGTCTAGTTGTGCAAGATACCTTTTTCGGTCCGAATCGAAAATCCAATATGGCCACAAGGCGGCCATCTTGAATTTCCCCTTGAAACATTGTTACCGTGAATTCTTAGGAAATATTTCATGGATCTTTCTGGAATTTGGTACACAGGTCCCACATGGGGCCTAGTAGTGCAAGATACCTTTTTTGGTCCGATTCGAAAATCCAAGTTACGCATCAAATTAATTCGGTATTCTCGAGTTGTGACGTTGCATCACAAGTCAGCGGATCAAACGGTGGGGCATATTCTATGACTATAGAGAATATCCACACCTTCACCTTCCATATCAAGGAGTTCAAATAATTCGGAATTAAAATGTATTTCTTCAAATTTTAAATCAGCTCCACCCTTTCGTCTGCCGGCGGGTCGGCTACATGAAGGGACGTCACTCTTGTGACGCAACGTCACAACTCGACAACTGTAGACTACTGCATGCTTCCATCCAAGGGAGATAATCAGAATTCAGGCACTTTCGAAGTTTCAACATTACTGCGCGGACCGGATCCCTTCAGTATTAAGTATTGTACCATCTTAATATTTTTGAGCATGGTGTCTTAAAAGAGATATCTCAAAATAGCCCAATAAACAGAACAGAATTAGCATTCGTTCCTATTTATAAAATCTTAAGTATGTTTCATAGCTCATGCCAAAGTGTCAAAGAGATTGGTCTTCGCTTCCAGTACCCAATGATGACACGTGCAAAAAAATAAATAAAAAAAAACTACAAAACAAAGGATCCTCCATACACGTACATTCACTTTCAGACTAACTTTGCTCATTTCTCTTGTATTATAACAACCGACATAAGTACAGTTTCTGGAAATCTTGAAACTCCAGAAACTTAGATTATATCTTGGTGTTTTTCAGTGGCCTTTTTCGCTCAGATTCGAAAGTCTGTAAACAAAATTACAAATCAACCGTTTGTTCTTAGTAACAATGGACAAAAAGATCCTCTAGTCATTAGCTTACAATTATCGGACAATGGTGGGCGCCAAGATCCTTCAGGATCTCTCGTTAAAAGGTCAAATTCTATATGTTAAGTCTAAGATCTCCAAATTCATGTTTCCTATGCAATTAAGTTATAATTGACTTGAAATTTTTTGAAGATGATTAACATTGATCTGTATTTTCAAGATAAAATTACTTGATTTGATTATAAGCTTTTTAGAAGAGTATATTTAGAGCTAAGAATTCGGTCATGCTTTACCAGAACCTCAGGCCTTTGGCAAAGCTGAACTGCAGTCAACCCTACTAGATCAGATTTTTGTTAATCTAGTTCTAAAAATACACTGATGATAAATACATTGCCTGATTGCTGGGTGTAGACAATAACTGATAGCCGAGGGGTATTCAAGCCCAATGGGCTATTTTTGTTCTTGCAATCTTCCTCCTGTCGAGATAGATAAGTGGGTGAATTTTTATGACCATATTCTAAAACATTTTGAAGAAATCGGCGAAACATTGACACTGGAGGGGGGGATTTTATTAACCACATTTTCAAGTATAAATTCCCCTTTAAATACTGTGTGTTTTGTGCAATGTATTTCATGAAATTCTATGCAAAATGTCTGATGTTTGTTATGCTTGAAAAAGAATTTATAAAAGAAACGAAACATACCGGTGTCAACTTACATTTAGATATACCAACCTTTTTAAAAGTTTGTTATCGGACACACAAATACATGTAGCCTATAGTAATTGTTGTGACTTGAGTATTTACCTTTTTATTTTTTCAACAGGTTTGGCTAACATTTAGGAAGGATACTCACCTTTCACGTTTTGGGCATGAACTGATGCTGCTCCATGAGTCAGCTGTGAGTGAGCTACAAATACACACAGGTAACCATATTATTGTGATAATTTGCCCAATATGGACCGTTTGCTGTCGATCAAACATGTACGTTGTGATATCTAACTGTGACTAATGGAAAACTAAGATCGAGATACATTTCATTGGTACATGTATGATTATCATGTATATGACAAAATAGGACTGACGACATGCTCAGATTGTCATGTCCCAATGATTCCTGTCATCCTGTCTATGATGCATTGACACCCTACTGAATCGACAAGTATGACTGTAGGTAAACACCGTCGGTCACGTGTCAAATCACAGTCAATGGTAGGTTTTTCGGTGCTTTTCGTGGGCGTGTGTCTGACCAGACGACAGTGACCACAGCCGAAAATGAACGATTTTCAGCATATCGATGACAGGTATGGTTACTGGTGTCCATTCATTTGTTGATGGAGAGATATCTTACTACATTGTCACCAAATGTAGGGTTATTGCTATTTCAAGTTAAAAAAATGTTTAAACATTTTTGCGGCGAGAGGTGTTTTCAGGTGTTGGTGGACAGTCCATGGTAGGTATTAGCATCGAATTATAGTGTGAGAAAATGAGCACAAAATGAACACGTGGGAACTTACTACCTGCTTCATGTATCACTGACTCATTCATCTCTCGATTCCTTTCACTTGTGTGTGTTTAAGAGGAATATGAACCATTAATAGTTTATTCTCTGTCTGTCTGATATTACGACAGTCCATGGTATCATCATCGGATCGATCGACAGTCCATGGCAGGTCAAAATACGGTCAGTCCGAACTGACGTGAACCGTGTAACCTTGGCCAATGATGAGCCAAATGGACTGTTGCCAAGAGAAATGGTAGCTACCATGGACTGTCGACATATCTATATACAATCATATGTTGCCTCATAACATTGCAGCTGTTATCCGGCTTCAATGTGAAGTGATTCAATCTACAGTTCATGGTCACATGACAAATGGACTGGTGCATTCACCTATAATCATACTTGTCGATTCAGTAGGGTGATTGAGTAGTGTCAGGCAGATTTCTCCTAAATGCTTAATGTCATGAATGATTTGTTATCCCTCATACATATTTCCAACTAGAAAACACAGGGCTTGAAATTTACATTAAACTGCAGGACATGTCCTGTTGAAATTGTGCATTGTCCTGCAAGATTTTAAACACATTTCTATCCATTTGTATTGTGTGCAGGACAATTTTTTAAACTAGCTAAGAATCAATTTTGTTCTGCTTATCTCAGACAATATTTCAACCCCTGAAACATGACAAAATTGTACAAAGAAGCACATTAGCCCTATCTTGAAGGATATCAGACACATGTATATCCTCTTATTAATGTCTGCCTGATGTTCAGTGTTGCCAGTTTAAAGCATTTCCCTGATATATTGAGCACCACCCAGATCGCAGCAAAGGGTGCCTGGAATCACTGGAGCATGAAAACCAGTGGTATTCCAGGATATCGGGACTTTGTCAGTCTCATTTTCTCATGAATCAGCATCATGCCAGTAAATTTGCATCTACATGTATCATGTCTATATCATGCAGGGGTCAAAATGTTCGGTCGTTCACTCGTTTTCACGACCAGAAAAATCTGCTGACGAGTAAAATTGAAGCCCAGGTCGTCCTCCTGACGATCACAAAAAATGGCTTCCGTAGAAACAAACTGTCAATATCATGGATTTGGCAGAATTGTTAAAAATGTTTGTTCATCTTTCCCGCTGACAGCCCAACTTCGCTGCCGGTCGGCCATGTTTGCTACTTGTGTGGATGCTGGTGTGAAATGGTCCTATGCGGATACACTGTCGCCACGAGTGGCCTCCCTTCCTTTCCTAACTTCAGGCTATGCCAGCATTAGTTCCCTAGGAACAATTCCACTCATGCACTTTCTCTTACAACATCAACAACAACACGAACTTTAGGTGGCTGACAGCACATGTTTTTTTACATCATGAATTGTCTAGTTGGAGTGATGCACAAAACGACCAGTACTTCAATGAAAGTTTATCACTTTCAAGATTCATGAAGAGAAAACAGATCTTCATTCCTGGTTACATTTTGATAATGAAAGTAACAAAACGTCCTGTGAGGTTTGTCTTGAAATTGACAATTCTATGTGCACCTATTACATTTTGATACAACACCATAACCCGAAGAGAAAATGATCTTGTATTATAATATTATGCCGGCATGAGGATGTGCAAGATAATATTCTCAACTGTTTTTCTGTTTGGTTTTTTTTTCCTTTCAACTTTACGACCTAAAAATGGCATTTGGCAGCAGTAAAAAAAATAAAATGAAACACTCCATTAAGATTACAGGTTGAAGGTAATGGATGACCGCAATCTCACTGGGATGACCTCAGTTTTAAATTTGAAACATTTTGACCCCTGTCATGGTATCAAATTGGGATTCAGATGCACCACAGTGAGGTCATTCAAGCATTCATAATATAATCCAAAGACCCAGTACTGCAGCTGACCCTGGTCTGCTGTTTTTACACCAACGGATAACCATCTATTTAGGTGTGGGGAAGCTATCCTCATTTCTCAGTGCTGGTATATGGAACTATACTTTTCGCAAATCATTCTTTCAACCATGGAAATGTTGTTCCTTAGGGTGACAGAGATCAAGGACATGTTTCCATAGTTTATCTAGTCCTGTATACAAATGACAGTTACATAATGTTTTTAAGCGGCCAGTGGCTTGTATTGTAATTTTACCCAACATAAAAGCAGACAGTCAAAGGGAGGTAATCATGCAAGAATAACTCACATCAGGGGGGACAATTCGAATCTTCAATTGGAATATGCTTTCAAAGTTACATGCTCAGAAATTGATAAAAAAAAATCATGTTTAGATGGAAAAAGTGTGAGTATAGTAATACCATTCAGGCATACAAAATAGTTATTCTTTTATGAAACACCACAATTGGTGGAGTATAACAAACCACTGACAAACTGGGAGATATTTCAGATCAGCACTCTGACAACTTATCAGTGTTATAAGATTTTTATATTTCTCCCAGCATTTTCACATTAAATTTTGCCTGCATCGAATCTGGTACTGTCAGTACAAAATAATGAATCATCAATCCATGCACCAATGAACTACACATTTGACAAGACAAATAACTCTACTTTGATGTTTTCTTCCTGGTCAGCATTTTATGAAAAAATGGTGATGTCAAGACATTTGAGGAAGATTTGTGTGGTACAGTAGACTAGAAGTCAATCTACTGCTATTTGCTATACAATGATCAATTTGCTATACAAACGAAACATTGTTGAAAGTTGGCTGCAATGTTGCACAATTACCCACTTGATGGATGTTTATTTAAGAAACCCACATTCTTAAAATCGTTTCTTATAGAGAAAAGACACTTTTTTAAATCGTTTCTTATAGAGAAGATCCATCAAAAAAACACTGTTATAAACATTTGCACACTGTTTTCAATACATAGGAATTAAGGGCTTAACCCCTAATTAAAAAAAAACCCTTAAGGTTTGGACGGACCAACAAAAAATCCCTCAAAGTTAGAATGTTAGCACGGACTGACGGACGGACGACGGACGACGAACCACGGACGAAAAGCGATTTGAACAGCCCATCATCTGGTGATGGTGGGCTAAAAAAAAAAAAATCAACTAAGAAATGCTGTTTCTGAAAATAACGTCACTGTGATGTCATCGAAGCGGCCATCTTGGATTTTTTTTTTGCATTTTCTGGTAGGGCTTGACCCAAGGGTATGGTGTGGTAAGTTTCAGCCCCCTAGCTCAAGGGCATTCTCCCAACGTCAGAGTTTGTAACCTCCAAACCGTCGGTAAACAAGACTCTGACTTCACCACTATAGAAATGCAGCCGCATTGTGTCTTTTCCGCTGAGCCAGTGAGAGAGCGCGTTATATTTTCCGGCTGACTACGTCATCACAGCTGATCACCGCGTGGAAACGGTCGGTCATATTGTAAACAACATTGGATAGGCGAGCATTCCGATTCATGCTGAGAGCTATTGTAAGCATTAATTGATAATGACCCTGGAAAATGAATCAAGAATGTGGTTGATGTGACCAGACAATCAACAAGCGTGCGTCTTTCAGAAAATTATATTATGGCCATATGTATCGAATGATATCTGTGTTTTATGTCACCGATCTTGAACTCAGTGAGGAAGGATAACACAACACAAATCAAAGTCAACACAAAAAATAATATTGAAAAAATTACTCAGCCAAAATTACTCATCTGAACCTCAGCGAGGTATATATTATTATGTATTTATGTGCAACAAGTAAGTAATAAACCCAATCAATAGAGGAGGTGGACGAGAAATATGCATCGGAACACATCATTGGCATAATTTCCTCATAGTACTAAATATTAAATAATAATATATCTGCAGTTAAATGTGTTTCCCTGGTTATAACCATAAATAATATTAAGATTTTGTCTGAAAATAACGGATTTCAGTTTAGCAACTGGGATTTAATTTACTAATTGATTCAGGTTTTTTTTTCAAATGGCAATTTTTTATCAAACTAACTTATTTAAATTTGCTCAAACTTACAAATGGTTATCAAATAAATTGGCTTTGAATTAAAAAATGACAATAACAGTATTATCAACAATTTTCAGTATTATATTTAAAATTATATTATAATTTATTATTATTATTTTATTATTATAATTTACCTGTTTATAAACTTACCATGCATCGAATCACCACATGAGCCACGTCGGCGACAATAGCTACCGTGGTTTTCCCGTGTTTAATTAGCAAATCGTGGTTCTCTTCCTGGTTTAACAGTAATCCGAGCCTTGAGAATACAAATGAATAAAATCCCTCCTGTAGTTTTTCTCTGTCGCAATCGCCAGGTCCAAGATATGCGGCAGTAAATCCCAGGATTTGAAGTACATTTACTTGCTCGTTCCTGATGGAAATTAACTGACAGATCACAAATACCAGTCCAGTTTTTTAAACAGGACGCCTCTCAAAGATTTGCCGCTGTTCGTTCTCGTCGATATACAACGCCTATGTTGATTGGCTTGCCGAAGTCATGCTGAGCATTTCGGAAATCATCGGCCCCATTCGGTAATCTCAACAAGTTCGCTTCATTTAGTAACGGAGGCTGTTGATCGGGCGAGAGCCATGCGCAGAAAGGCTGCGCGCCGCAATTAGCCCCACTTTGACATCAGAGGGTATATATGACAGTAGGGGATATACAATCTGATGCCATGAGAATGGCTCAAGGGGTAAGCAAAATAATTAGGGGACCATTTCGCCTCACCCCCCCCCCAGACCAGTATATGTCCCGGAAAGCCCAGGTCAGATAGGGTTATTTCAGCTAGGCATGTATTCTGCCTTAGACACAACCATGTCCACTTTTGTTTATCTTAGTAATTAACATACAAAATTTAGCGGGCATTTTGGGGGTGCGTGGGGGTGTGTTTGGGGTAAAGATGGACCATCCTTGGTCCGAATGTGTCGTGTGGGGTGTCATGTTGTAGCTCTCGGGGTGTAGACCGCGACTTGGGGTTTTTCCATGTCATCTGTGACGTCATCGGTGAAGTCATCAGTACGAGTAGTAGCGGAAGCGGGAGTTTCAGAGGTGCAATGGAGTGCGTTTGGAGTAGATGACGACATATTTTTCCATCCAGCTACCTGATAGAGTTACGTGTGAGTGTGAGTGTATGCGCGCGAGTGAGTGGGATCCGACTGGACTAATGTATCGTCTGTTTTCATCATTTTGCGCATGCGCAGTCTGGCCGAAGTATAGAAAGCAGCCATTTTCGGGATTCGTGGAGGTTTGTTGAGTGATTGAGGGATCATCCCTGGTCAAATGGACCGTGTGGGGTATCAGTGTGAAGCTCTCGTGGGTCCAACGGGCTTGTTTTCATTTTAAGTCGCGCCAATCTGCGCATGCACAGTTGGGGTGTAGTAAGTAAAGTGATCATTTTGGGAGATGCGTGGGGGTCTGTTGAGTGACGAGGGACCATTCTTGGTCCGAATGCCTCGTGTGAAGTGTCAAAGTGAAGCTTTCGTGGTGTAGATCATGACTTGGGGGGTGTCCGTGTCATCTGTGACGTCATTCTTGAAGGCATCAGCAGGAGTGGTAGCCAAAATGAGAATTTTGGGGGTGTGAATTATGGTGTTTAGGGTAGAGAGGGACCATGTTTGGTCCAAATGGCTCGGTTGGGGTGTCCTAGTGAAGCTTTCGAGGGGTAGAGTCAGACTGGCATATTTTTTATTGAAAGTCGCGCCAGTGTGAACAGTTGTGGTGTAGTAAGTAAAGTGGTCATTCTGGAGGTGCGTGGGGATGTGTTTGAGCGATTGAGGGACCATTCTTGGTCCGAACGCGTCGTGTGAGGTGTCAAAGCAAAGCTTTCATGGTGTGGACCACGACTTGAGGAATATGCGGGTCATCTGTGACCATCCGTGGTCCGAATGCTTCGTGTGAGGTGTCATCTTGTAGCAACACCCACCAACGACAAGCTCAATGCTTCAACGCCCTGGTGAATTAGCCCTGAAGCCCTGCGCGCCGATACGTAGCTCTACGGGTGTAGTCCGTGATAAGTGCTCTTCTGATTGGTTAGTCCAAAAGTAGAGCAACAACAACAACAACATCAACGATTACAGGTCAATCCTTTTATTAGCCCCTCCATCACAGCACATCCACGCTAAGGGAACCACTATGGGTGTGTTTACAATCACTTATGCTATTGTCCGTGTATTTAGGAGTTCATTGTTCTGATCTCAGAATGATGAGGGACACGAGTTAATCCCTATATCACCACACACCACACCGCACCCGCAGCCTGGTGTACCCTATACCTTAATGGATATTGGGTACAGGGTGCACCACAGGTACGCGCACATGCATGCGATCATGTCACTTCCGAGCTCTGAGCTCCACAAGCTTTGAGCTCCAAGAGCTTCCATCCAAGAGCTCTACCACCAGGCATAGCTCCCAAGCTACCACCACCACCACCAGGCGTTGACGGGCGTCAACGTCCGGTGGTAGTGGCGGCCAATGTCCATTGAATCATTGAATCACACATTTTCCTACCCTAATATGTAGAGATGGACCATCCTTGGTTTGAATGCGTCCTGTAAGGTGTCATCTTGTAGCTCTCGGGGCGTAGACCCTGATTCGATGGATATCCATGTCATCTGTGATGTCATCGGTGACGAAAGCGGGCATTTTGGGGGTGCGTGGGGTGTGTTTGGGGTAAAGATGGACCATCCTTGGTCCGAATGTGTCGTGTGGGGTGTCATGTTGTAGCTCTCTGGGTGTAGACCGCGACTTGAGGTTTTTCCATGTCATCTGTGACGTCATCGGTGAAGTCATTAGTACGGGCAGTAGCGAAAGCGGGAGTTTCGGAGGTGCAATGGAGTGCGTTTGGAGCAGATGACGACATTTTTCCCATCCAGCTACCTGATAGGGTTACCTGTGCGTGTGAGTGTATGCGCGCGAGTGAGTGGGATCCGACTGGACTAATGTATCGTCTGTTTTCATCATTCTGCGCATGCGCAGTCTGGCCGAAGTATAGAAAGCAGCCATTTTCGGGATTCGTGGAGGTTTGTTGAGTGATTGAGGGATCATCCCTGGTCAAATGGACCGTGTGGGGTATCAGTGTGAAGCTCTCGTGGGTCCAACGGGCTTGTTTTCATTTTACATGTAAGTCGCGCCAATCTGCGCATGCGGAGTTGGGGTGTAGTAAGTAAAGTGATCATTTTGGGAGATGCGTGGGGGTCTGTTGAGTGACGAGGGACGATTCTTGGTCCGAATGCCTCGTGTGAAGTGTCAAAGTGAAGCTTTCGTGGAGTAGATCATGACTTGGGGGGTGTACCTGTCATCTGTGACGTCATTCTTGAAGGCATCAGCAGGAGTGGTAGCCAAAGTGGGAATTTTGGGGGTGTGAATTATGGTGCTTAGGGTAGAGAGGGACCATGTTTGGTCCAAATGGCTCGGTTGGGGTGTCCTAGTGAAGCTTTCGTGGGGTAGAGTCAGACTGGCATATTTTTCATTGAAAGTCGCGCCAATGTGAACAGTTGTGGTGTAGTAAGTAAAGTGGTCATTCTGGAGGTGCGTGGGGATGTGTTTGAGCGATTGAGGGACCATTCTTGATCCGAACGCGTCGTGTGAGGTGTCAAAGCAAAGCTTTCATGGTGTGGACCACGACTTGAGGAATATGCGGGTCATCTGTGACCATCCGTGGTCCGAATGCTTCGTGTGAGGTGTCATCTTGTAGCAACACCCACCAACGACAAGCTCAATGCTTCAACGCCCTGGTGAATTAGCCCTGAAGCCCTGCGCGCCGATACGTAGCTCTACGGGTGTAGTCCGTGATAAGTGCTCTTCTGATTGGTTAGTCCAAAAGTAGAGCAACAACAACAACATCAACGATTACAGGTCAATCCTTTTATTAGCCCCTCCATCACAGCACATCCACGCTAAGGGAACCACTATGGTTGTGTTTACAATTCACTTATGCTATTGTCCGTGTATTTAGGAGTTCATTGTTCTGATCTCAGAATGATGAGGGACACGAGTTAATCCCTATACCACCACACACCGCACCGCACCCGCAGCCTGGTGTACCCTATACCTTAATGGATATTGGGCACAGGGTGCATCACAGGTACGCACACATGCATGCGATCATGTCACTTCCGAGCTCTGAGCTCCACAAGCTTTGAGCTCCAAGAGCTTCCATCCAAGAGCTCTACCATCAGGCATAGCTCCCAAGCTACCACCACCACCAGGCGTTGACGGGCGTCAACGGCCGGTTGTAGTGGTGTTGGTGTGCGGTAGTGTGGGTGGTAGAACTGGTGTGTGGTGGTAGTAATACTGGTGTGTGGTGTGTGTCGTGGTGTCTCTCGTGTCCCTCATCATTCTGAGATCAGAAAAATGAACTTCTGAATACACGGACAATAGCATAAGTGAATTGTAAACACACCCATAGCGGTTCCCTTTGCGTGGATGTGCTGTTTTGGATGGAATAATAAAAGGATTGACCATTAATCTTTGAAGTTGTTGTTGTTGTTGTTGTTGCTCTACTTTTGGACTAACCAATCAGAATAGTACTTATCACGGACTCTGTGGTTAGAAAATTAATTTTCGAGCTGAAAATTGTGAGCTTCTATGGCTATTGGCGGACATTTGTGTACTTATCACGGACTACACCCGTAGAGCTACGTATAGGCGCGCAGGGCTTCAGGGCTAGTTCACCAGGGCGTTGAAGCGTTGAGCTTGTCGTTGGTGGGTGTTGCTACAAGATGATTCCTCACACGAAGGATTAGACCACGGGTGGTCCATTTCTATCCCAAACACCGACCTTTACACCCCAAAAATATCTACTTTGGCTACAGCTCCTACTGAGGACATCAGCAATGACGTCACAGATGACCCGTATATCCCTCAAGTCGTGGTCCACACCATGAACGCTTTGCTTTCACACCTCACGTGACGCATTCGGACCAAGAATGGTCCCTCAATCGCTCAAACACATCCCCACGCACCTCCAGAATGACCACTTTACTTACTACACCACCACTGCGCATGTTCAGATTGGTGCGACTTTCAATAAAAAAAATACGCCAGTCTGACTCTACCCCACGAAAGCTTCACTAGGACACCCCAACCGGGCCATTTGGACCAAATATGGTCCCTCTCTACCCTAAACACCATAATTCACTCCTCCAAAATTCCCACTTTGGCTACTACTCCTACTGATGCCTTCAAGACTGATGTCACAGATGACAGGGACACCCCTCAAGTCATGGTCTACACCACGAAAGCTTCACTTTGACACTTCACGCGAGGCATTCGGAGCAAGAATGGTCCCTCATCACTCAACAGACCCCCACACACCTCAAGAAATGCCCACTTTACTTACTACACCCGAACTGCGCATGCGCAGATTGGCGCGACTTAAAATGAAAACAAGCCCGTTGGACCCACGAGAGCTTCACACTGATACCCCACACGGTCCATTTGACCAGGGATGGTCCCTCAATCACTCAACAAACCTCCACAAATCTCCAAAATGGCTACTTTCTATACTACGGCCAGACTGCATGCGCATGCGCAAAATGATGAAAATTGACGATACATTAGTCCAGTCGGATCCCACTCACTCGCGCGCATACACTCACACTCACAGGTAACCCTATCAGGTAGCTGGATGGAAAAAATGTCGTCATCTGCTCCAAACGCACTCCATTGCACCTCCGAAACTCCCGCTTTCGCTACTGCCCGTACTAATGACTTCACCGATGACGTCACAGATGACATGGAAAAACCTCAAGTCGTGGTCTACAACCCGAGAGCTACAACATGATACCCCACACGACACATTCGGACCAAGGATGGTCCATCTTTACCCCAAACACACCCCCACGCACCCCCAAAATGCCCGCTTTCGCTACTACTTGTATTGATGACGTCACCCATTTTGGATTTTGACGGCCATATTGAATTTTCAGACCAATTACAAATCATTCCAAAATTAAATAATTATTCATACCCTACATAGGACTAGAAAAAAAATTAGTTTGTGGTTAGAAAATTGATTTTCGAGCAGGAAATTGTGAGCTTCTATGGGTATTGGCGGCCATTTTTGGATTTTGGCCGCCATATAGGATTTGAGGCCAAATCCAGGGTGGCCCCTCAGCTAAATTGAAAGGTCATGCGTCAAGGATGACGGTACCACTGAGAAAACTTTGACCGGAAAAAATGTTACTTTTTTCTTGGCTGGGACCTGTCTATTATGTAATGTCTCAGAGTTGTAGTGTTGTCTGCCTAGACCTGCAATACAGTATAACAGTGATACTATATATTTACACCAGTCTAGCTGGACCAAACAATACATTATATAATTCTCACAGTTGTAGAGTTGTCAGCCTAAACCTGGGATACAATATAAGAGTGATACTATATATACCAGTCTAGCTGGACCAAACAATACATTATATAATATATCACAGTTATAGCGTTGTCCACCTAGACCTGGGATACAATATAACAGTGATACTCTATCCCACTTTAGAGTTGTCAGTCTAGACCTGGTATACAATATAACAGTGATACATTATATTATATAATGTATCACATGATTATTCAAATTAGATAGATGACAATTTATTGTTTTACTACGGATATATATGTCTGCATACGCCACAAGAGAATTTTGCTGAATTCACTATGTGAACTGATTTATGGAGCCAAAACGAACTTTTTTGCCTCCTTTTTAGAGAGCGGGATTGTCCTAACCTGACAATATCCCAGTCTGGAGTAAACAATACATTATATAATGTCTCACAGTGGTAGTCAGCCTAGGCCTGGGATACAAGATAACAGCGATACTATATTCCAATCTGGACCAAACAATACATGGTTGGTTGGTTGTTTGAAGTTTAATGTCGCACCTAACCTTATTGTTCACACGGCGACGATGACCCAAACAAACATCAAAACCCTAACCCTAACAAAAACCTAACCCTAACAAAAACCTAACCAAAACTACAACAAATTTTGAATTTCGAATTTTGAAAATTAGGCTCTACAGACACTGATCACAATGGATCATCAGAGAGCCTAATTTGTTTGGCACTTTAATCTACCTGCCAAACATGGTACAAACCATGCTGCCCTAAGCTGGATCAAACACTACATTATATAATGTGCAATTTGCTAGTCATTAATGTGTCATTCCATTTTAGTTCAGAGACAAGAGAGAGAGAGTAGTAGGATTTAGCGTCATTTTCAAACTTGTTACATATGGCAAGCTGTTTCGGTATTTAATTGGTTATTCCACATATGTTGAAAACTTTTGCACATATGTACAAAGGAATTTGCACATATGTACAAAAGAATTCCACATATGTATAAAAAACAGTTTTTCGACATACGTGCTAACGTTTTAGATATATGTTGAAAACCTTTACATCAATGGGAACGTGCAAAGTCTAAACTGCGATAATTAGGACAAAAATTCATATTTAATGTCATATTTCTTAAACAGCACTGTGATGCACATCCTCGAATCACATTGAACTTGTGTAGCAAGTGCAAAACTCATCCAATTAAAGCTGACAGCTTCAGCAAACTTACAGCTGTACATGATGTACATTATAATTGGCAGATTACTAAGACTAAACCCTAAAGATTTGAACAAAAATTAATATTTCATCTTCTAAATAGCACTGGGACATCTTTCAATCATAATAATCCTGTATACCAAATTTCGTAATCATACAGTGACAACTCACAACTGCAGCAAACTTTCTATCTACAGATGTACATGTGCACTTCAGCTAAACAAAAAGCTCTATCGTAGGGATTTTAACATTGGAGCACCTGTGGAATCCCCAGGGGTAGTGCCATAACAGAATCCCCAGGTAGAATACTCCCCCCACACACATTTTTTTCTGCTATTTTTGTTATATTTTTCTGACTTTCTTGATTTTTGTTTTAATTTGCTAAACCGAAAACCTTATTTCGAGGCCGGGAACACTGACACCAACGACGACATTCTCTTTCTCCCTCACAAGATCTCCCCTTTACTTCGTAAGGCGAGATAAAAATTCCAAGAGAGATCTGGAGTCAAGGCACACACAAACCAAATTTGGAAAGAATCCATACAGGTTTGCAAGTTATTGTCTGGAAACAAAATTTTAACTTGGCCCACAGGCTGCGCTACCTATCCGTCAGGATCGACATGAAAATCAATCCGAGCTAGATATTGAGACAAGGTACCCACATACCAAATTTGAATCAGTTCCAGTTTTCAACAGTTGTTGTCCGGAAACAAAATATATAATTGGCCCACAGGTGGCACCACCTATACATGGATAGAGGTGAATGCCAATCTGTTGTGAGATCTTGAGGCAAGGTACCCACATACTAAATTTGCAAAGAATTCAACTTAGGTTTTCAAAAGTTCTTGTCCGAAAACGAAATTGTAACTTTGCCCACAGGTACATGTAGCATCAGTACTCCAGTACCGACCAGTACTCAAATACCGACCAGTACTACCAGTGTGATAGAGGGAGGTTTATTGTTAACAGATTTCAACATAATTGAAAACCGAAACCGTCCATGTCCCTCACCATCGATACCATTGACCGTAAGGCAGCATAAAAGGTTTACAAAAGGCTGTATTTAAAATTGTACATGATGGGAAATTTGTTTGAGTATTGGAGGTTTAAATCATTTGTTATCTGTGAGAATTGTAAAGAAATTATTTGACAGTTTACTTCAGTTTTGATGAAGAAATGAAGTTGTTTCCAAATTCGAGATAGTTTAGTTCTGATATGTGTAAAATGTGAAATATATGCAAATAGCGACGTGTGATATGCCGAAAACAAACAAATACTATGCAGGCTTTGTTACTCTTTACCGAATCATATGCCCAATTCAACTATTAGTCAAGTTTGACATAAGTTGGTGAAATTGTTCTTCAGCTAAATATTGCAGTCACAAGATTATGGATTCATTGCCATGGTGGTCATATTGGATTATACACATAAGCGAAAAACAATCCAACCATCCTCTCACTCATATCAAACCATCGGGCGAGTTTGATCTCATTTAGTAGAATTGTTGTGGCGTTATGCTAGTGACAAGCTTACTTAGCATTGATCCCGAAAAATAATCCTATCCATAATCTCACACTCATATCAAACCACTGTCCGAGTTCGATGTGAATCGGATAAACAGTTTTAGAGTTATTGCAGTCACAAGCTTATGTAGCATGGTTGAATAGGGGTCAAGGCCATCGTGGCCATATTGGATTATGCAGATTGCCAAAAACCAATCCCAGCCATCCTCTTACTCAAATCAGCCTGCTGTCCAATTTGATGTGAATCAGACAAATAGTTTTCGAGTTATTGCAGTCGAAAAAAGCTTATGCACCTAGCATGGTTGACACCCACTGTCCAAGTTAGACATCAGTCGTACACATCGTTTTTTAGTTATTGCAGTCAAAAGCTTAGGTAGCATGGTTGAAATGGTGTCAAGGCCATGGCGGCCATATTGGATGATGCTTGTTGCTAAAAAAAATAATCCCAGCCACCTCTCACTCATACCAACCCACTATCTAAGTCCATGGACGATGCCAGGATTTCTTAAGAGGGGCTCATTTCCTATACTAGTATGCTGACCAACACAGGAAATTAACATACGGTTGGGAACTGAGAGGGGGTCGTGCGCACCCAACGACCACCCCTGACGACGTCCTTGAAGTTTTATGTGAATCGGACCGATACTTTTCGAGTTATTGCAATCACAAGCTTATGTATCATGGCTGAATAGGGGTCAAGGCGATGGCGTTTGATATGTCAATCGGTCATATAGTTTTTGAGCTATTGCAGTCACAAGGAAAGTGCGATGGAACGACAGAATGATGGAATGACGGACAAACAAATCCCGAAATCTCCAGTGTCCGCCGGGGAACAAAAATAGAATGTAATGCAGAACATTATTTGAAATTATCTTTTTATATGTGTTTTAAAGTGACTCTTCGTACCAGTCTATTGTATATACATGTGTGTTCAACAACTGAAATACCATGTGACTACGGAATATTTCATAACCATAATTTCTGAGAGAATAATGATGATAATATATCATTTACTAGATATATGCAGACAATCGTCGGATAAGGATTGCTCACCTAGAAGTTTGAAGAATGCCAGAATAGCGAAAAGAAATCCAGCCACGATACCAACTGGGAAACCATAGCCGCACCAGAGTAGCTGCCACAAAAAACCGACCTCGGCTACACACACAGCAACTAGCACGCCCAGTTGAACTGAAATGTAAAATCACAATTTATAGAACATTATCAAGCCAGGTTCTGGACAAGTCATTCCCTTACCAAAATATGAGGCTTCTGGCAACTAGTTGCAGCAATATTGCCGCAATTACCGCAACTATGTTGCGGCAATATTGCCGCAACCTAATTTAAATACGAAAAGCGACCATGTTGGGGCAATATTGCCAGAAAGAAACTTCCGGCAACCCTGTATAGGATAACCTGGACAGTGACCATGTTGCGGCAATATCACCGCAATGTTGGGCCAATGTTACCGCAATAGTGCCTAAAAGAAAACTCCTGGCATCGCTGTGGGCTATCCCAGCTGCAGGGGACTCTTGTTGGGGCAATATTACGGCGGGGGATAGTTCGTTGGACAGTTTGGAAATCAGCCATGTTTTCTTCCCAACATGAAATGCGCATGAAATAAATATAATATATCATCGATTATTCAATGTTGTAACCCAAACATTGGGACTGCTGATTTAACGATGAGAAGCCGTACACATGATGATTCTGTTCAGAATATTTCAACCTAACCACAAGTGAGAACCCATAGAGAGATTCATTCTGTTCCGATAACTGGTATATAGTTTGTCTTATTTTATCAAATAGGCTGTCGGCATCGAAAAAATAAGATATGTAATGTTATTATTATTAAGCCATGTGTGACCCGAATGCTTCCTTATGGAACCACTTTGGTTACAGTTGGGAAATGCATGTTAGTCAGTTGGTTTTCGTTTCTCTTAGTGTACTTTCAGATTGTTTTAATAGTGAGCTTTTCTTTCTATCTAAAATGGCAATTGAAGCAAAATGGGTACTGTGGATATTTGTGAAAATAAAAAAGGTAACATGAAATGGTAAGGACAGGGATAAGACGGTTACATTGAGAGTGACGAAGGATTACTATTTGTATATAATGTATTGTTTGTTATTAATGAGAATGCAGATTATATAATTAGAAAGAATAAGAACAAGAGTTCAATTGAAGCCAAAATACGCCCGTAAAAAATAGAGTCGATGAACAACATAAGGGCTTGGAGCGGTATTTGTAGGAGAAGGTAGAACTACATGTACTCTTACTCTGCGGGGGTGCATATTCACCCACCCCCCGGTTATGCGCTTATGTATGTATCAGTGATTTTGATGCAAAATTTTGTTAACATAAGCTGCAAAAGTAAGCTGCAAAAGTAAGCTCATCAGTGTGATGAAAATGACAGTAGGTGCCAAATACAAGGATTTCAGACTAAAATCAAGGGGAGTAACTGAATCAGCTCAAAAACAGTTTGTGCACATCTACACATGGTACCGACCATATGTACCAAATTTCAAAAGAATCCATCGAAAAGTCTGAGACGAGTTGCATTCAGGAGGACAGTATGTGGCAAATAAAAGATTTCAGACCAAAATCAAGGGGAGTAACTCCAGAAACTATTGAATCAACTGCAAGTTTGTGCACATGCACGGCACCAATCATGTGCACCTAATTTCAAAAGAATGCAATGAAACCCCTAGGACGAGTTTCGTTGACGAGGACTGTAGGTGCCAAATAAAAGTATTCCAGACTAAAATCAAGTGCGGATAACTCAAGAAAGCGTTGAATTGGTTCGAAAAAAGTTTATGCGCATCTACATATGATACTGATCATGTGTACCGAATTTCAGAAGAATCCATTGAAAACGCTGGGACGAGTTGCATTGACGAAGACAGTTGGTGCCAAATACAAGGATTTCCGACCAAAATCAAGGAGAGTAACTCAAGAAAACGTTGAATCGAGCCGAAAAAAGTTTGTGCACGTTTACACATGGTACCGATCATGTGTACCAAATTTCAGAAGAATCCATTGAAAACTCTGGGACGAGTTGTGTTGACGAAGACAGAAGGTTCCAAATACAAGGATTTCATACCATAATCGAGGGGAGTAACTCAAGAAAACGTCGAATCGGAACGAAAAAAGTTTGCGCACATCTACACATGATACCGATCATGTGTACCAAATTTCAGAAGAATCCATTGAAAACTCTGGGACGAGTTGTGTTGACGAAGACAGTAGGTTCCAAATACAAGGATTTCATACCAAAATCGAGGGGAGTAACTCAAGAAAACGTCGAATCGGAACAAAAGAAAGTTTGCGCACATCTACACATGGTACCGATCATGTGTACCAAATTTCCGAAGAATCCATTGAAAACTCTGGGACGAGTTGCTTTGACGAAGACAGTAGGTGCCAAATACAAGGATTTCAGACCAAAATCAAGGGGAGTAACTCAAGAAAAAATGTCGAATCGGGCCGAAAGAAGGTTCGTGCACATCTACACATGGTACCGATCAAGTGTACAAATTTTCAGAAGAATCCATTGAAAACTCTGGGACGAGTTGCGTTGACGAAAACAGTAGGTGCCAAATACAAGAATTTCAGACCAAAATCAAGGGGAGTAACTCAAGAAAATGTCGAATCGGACCGAAAAACGTTTGTGTACATCTACATATGGTACCGATCAGGTGTACCAAATTTCAAAAGAATCCACTGAAAACTCCAGGTTGAGTTGCGTTGATGAGAAAAAGTTAACGGACGGACGGACGGATGGACGACGCCATGCCATAATACGTCCCGTCAAATTTGACGGGCGTATAAAAAGTATTATGATTAAACGAATCCGCGACAGTTCGACATGCGACATTTCGGTACAAAGTGAAGAGTACGACATTTTGACACAGGACATTTCCGCACTTTTTTTACATGCCAAATTATATTAAAACTTACTTTCTTATGTTTTTTTAACATATAAACAGACCATTTTAAGGGTTACCGAGTTGTAAATTTTTTGGCTGCGAATATCTGCGACATTTCTGCAACTTTTTTCACATAAGCAGTTGGTTTTAGAAATGTTGTGAATTTCTCATAGAGCAAAAAGCATTATATAAATATTCTATCACCTCACCAATCAATCGGCATCAACCTTAATATGTGAAAAGAAGTTGCCGAAATGTCGCGGATAATCGTGAGCAACAATGATAACCTACAACTTGGTAACCCTTACAACGGTATGTTATATATATTGAACATATGTTAAAAAAGAATGTGAAAATCTTCACTTTTAGGGCAATTTGGTCTGACGAAAAGGGATGCCGAAATGTTGTACCCTTCACTTTGTGGAATAATATCGCGTGCCGAAATGTCACTTGCCGAAATGTCGCGTGCCGAAATGTCCTGAGACCGATTAAACTCGCATACAGTAACCGTCTTACTATCTGACCACTGAAATTAAATATTACATGATCCCGATATTGAGTATCGGCCTGACATATCGTTTCAAGATCAAAACAAACACGCCGCGGCACCGCACAACTCAGCCTGGCAAGATTCACCAAAATTTATGGTATTGTTGAAGGATTGATATTATTTGTATTTAAATTAAAAAATACGCTTGTTGCAGCGATTTGTGAAGAATTGAATGCCTACTTTTGATGTCAACACAATTTAGTGTTATTCTTAAAATAAACATTTTCATTTCAAAGTTATTAATCATTTGAAATGTCATCATGCCATGTATTTTGCGATACATACTGAAATATTAGAGTTCAAATAAGCGTGGCTTGATTTTTACAGCAAAATTTGACTATCTGGCCTATGCATGTAACGGCTCACATTGCTCAGTGAAACGGAACATCGCCGAGCTCGGGCGCTGGTTGGTTGAACCATGGAGCTAAAAGACATAGAGGCACAACTCCATCAGATCAAAGTGTAGTATGTGCGTGACCGCCTCAGCGGGATCCCACCGGATTAGCAAAGGGATAAAGACAGTCTCGGTCTTGCTCGGCAACTAACGGTTTTACGCGCATGCACCGTAGTAACATTATCGCGACTACTTACACAGATAGTGTATTGTGAATGTGAATTGATACTCAACCTCGCGCTGTTGGTAATATCACCAAGGCTGGAGGCATTACATAACTGACCAGATCATTTATTATAGACATAGACATAGTTTATCAACTCGAAAAACCACAAGCTAGTAAGTAGTATATAAAGGGTAAATGGAGTATTATTGACCTCAAAAATTTGCATAATTTGTGGAGGTCACGTGGAGGAGAGGTCAAGTGCACTATAGTTCCGGCAGAATGACCAAAAAGCTACCTCCAACACAGGAGAGTTCCAATTGTTGCAGGGAATGTATTACTCCGCGGTGATGCGGTCCTGGCGGTGATGCGGTCGCGGGAAAAAGCTTCCGCGGAGAAAAAGTAGTCCCAGACTTCAAATACGCTGCATGGTCCGATGGGGTCGAGTGAGGTATCAAAGTGAAGCATTCGTGAAGGGGCATCTGATGGGCTGGGTGTGGGGTTGAAATATCGGCATTCTGCGCATGCGCGGTGGCCAAAGGGTATGGACATAGACGTTTTGGGATCGAGCGGGTTTTCTCATGGGCCGATGGAGGCGTATGAGGTATCCATGTGAAGCATTCGTGAAGGGGCATCTGATGGGCTGGGGCCAAACCACTTTTAGTCGGAAGGGGTGCAAGGTTGTTATGCAAGTAGTGTCCCGTGAAATCGAGCCCTATTGACTTTTGACCTCAGAAATTTGCATATGACGTCACTTCCGGTTTGGGTGAATGAGGCGTGACCTTTGGACATGTCTAGACTTGTCTGTGTTTGTCATGTACTGGGGTTTTTCCCCACAATGGCGGATTAGCCGCCATGTTGGAACATGGCGGCTAATGGCGGCTAATCCGCCATGGTGGCTTAGCTATCTCTATAACATTAGGGTTGAACTACGCATCGTGATGTACTCGTCTATGACTGGACTGCCTCTCGATGCGCTACGTAGAACTTATAGTAATAAACTTAATCTATACGTGTTGGACGAGTCTTCACTCACCGTCTTCCTTCACACGCAGCTCAATGAAATGCCCGCTTCAAACCTAGACCAAAACACGTACTTGGGCTGTGGTCTGATTTCATTGGCTCTCTATTTTACTATAGTGCTCTTGCATTCTAACATTGATGGGTTACATTTTGACCCCATCCTACACCACTGATTTCAGTTTGACTGAATCTCCACATCGGACATTAAAATTCATAGCTTTTCCCATCGTATTTTTGATGGTGAGACGAAGAACCCCCACGGCCCATAGTAAAATACACAAAAAATGACCACCCCTAATACAGGCAAAATAGATAGAAATGTGCGAATCAGGGGACATCACCGTCGCCTACAAGATGGTTGGCCTAGTCCGAGTTGTCGCCCTTGCGTCAGAGTGTAGAGATGGGGCTACGATTTGAAATCAACCAGGATCCGGGGAAATTGGCCGTGGACGCCATTTTTCTTACACAAACAGATTGACGAACGTTGTGTGACCGCCAATTTTCCTTTGTTTGTGCAAACTGGACAATAAACGCTCGACATAATAACATGGTACAACACCTATAGATTATGTTTATTGGTAATTATGTTTTACATGGGTTCAGATATTTGTTTTTGGTGTAAAATGCCTACTCTGTGGATAGGGTTGCCCATGTTTTTTTTGATGAAATACGATTTGTACGCCACTTCACCATCAAAATAAAAGCTTTCCCTCCCCGCCCCAGTTTCATCGAACACATACGTTTATGGGATCAAAACATTTTGTTTTTAATTAACGAAACTATACATTTTTTTAATTAACAAAAACTATACATTTTTTTAAATGAGACCGCTCACAGAATGTAAACAATCAGGGCCGTAGCCAGGATTTACTCAGCGGGTTCGCTGTATGGGAAAAGGAGCTTATATCCCAGTATATGGGTCTATATGGGTCTATATGGGCTGTATGGTACTTTTTTTTAAAAATTCAACGATTCGCGCCGGGGCACTTCCTATCATGTTCTAAATGACGAGACTAAGAAAACGAGACCCCACAACCTATACCGCAAATGTCGAGAAGTAGGTTTCCCACGATGGTCCTATACCCCTATGTTATAGAGATACGAATGGATTTAACATGGGAATCTGGCATAGCCAATTTTGTGCAAAAACGCCAATGAGCAATCGATAAAAGAGTCAATGAGCGATCGATAAAAGAACCGATGAAGGAGCATCACCCCCGTTGAAACAGCCAATGAAAATCTACTCTAGCATACTGTCAACCCTCACTCATTTTGCTGACTTTCACAGTGTCACATATTCCTATTTGCGTCATGGCTCCAAAAATACCGACTGGTTCCAAAGGCGCCAAGAAGGCGATAAAGAAACGAGCACCAAAGGGTAGTGCTGGGAAGAGAAAGAGGAGAAGGAAGGAAAGCTACGGCATTTACATTTACAAGGTGATGAAACAAGTCCATCGCGACACCGGCATTTCTTCCAAGGCGATGTCCATGATGAACAGCTTCGTCAACGACATCTGTCAGTGTATCGCAGGAGAGGCTTCCCGTTTGGCCCACTACAACAAGCGATCCACCATCAACAGTCGAGAGATCCAGACTGCTGTCCGTCTCCTTCTGCCCGGTGAGTTGGCCAAGCACGCCGTGTCTCAAGGTACCAAGGCGCTCTACACCCATGGTGTTAGCAGCAACTAAATAGCGTCTGTCGCTATTTCAACGGCCCTTTTCAGGGCCAACCAACTCTTTCGAAAGAGAACTTCTAATTTATGCACAATCAATTTTAACATCACACATTTCAATCCCAAACCTTTCCGGCTGAATTATGAATCGTATGTACATTAATACGTCCATGTTTGAAGCACATATTACCAAGAATTCGGAATACATGGCAGTTTCATCGAACACATATGTTTATGGGATGAAAACATCTTGTTTTTAATTAACAAAACTATACATTTTTTTAATTAACAAAAACTATACATTTTTTTAAATGAGACCGCTCACAGAATGTAAACAATGAGGGCCGTAGCCAGGATTTACTCAGCGAGTTCGCTGTATGGGAAAAGGGTCTTATATCCCAGTATATGGGTCTATATGGGTCCATATGGGCTGTATGGTACTTTTTGCACAAATTTCAACGATTCGCGCCGGGACACTTCCAATCATGTTCTAAATGACGAGACTAAGAAAACAATTTGTACGCCACTTCACCATCAAAATAAAATCTTTCCCTCCCCGCCCCAGTTTCATCGAACACATACGTTTATGGGATCAAAACATTTTGTTTTTAATTAACAAAACTATACATTTTTTTAATTAACAAAAACTATACATTTTTTTAAATGAGACCGCTCACAAAATGTAAACAATCAGGGCCGTAGCCAGGATTTACTCAGCGAGTTCGCTGAATGGAAAAAGGAGCTTATATCCCAGTATATGGGTCTATATGGGCTGTATGGCACTTTTTTCAAAAATTTCAACGATTCGCGCCGGAGCACTTCCTATCATGTTCTAAATGACAAGACTAAGAAAACAATTTGTACGCCACTTCACCATAAAAATAAAATCTTTCCCTCCCCGCCCCAGTTTCATCGAACACATACGTTTATGCGATCAAAACATTTTGTTTTTAATTAACAAAACTATACATTTTTTTAATTAACAAAAACTATACATTTTTTTAAATGAGACCGCTCACAGAATGTAAACAATCAGGGCCGTACCCAGGATTTGCTATAGCCAATTTTGTGCAAAAACAGCGGATTCTGAGGGGACCCAGCAGGCATCACTCGCGCCTAAAATTAGACCAATCAGCGACGCGTAGATCAACCCTAATGTTATAGAGATACGAATGGATTTAACATGGGAATTTGCCATAGCCAATTTTGTGCAAAAACAGCGGATTCTGCGGGGACCCAGCAGGCATCAGTCGCGCCTAAAATTGCACCAATCAGCGACGCGTAGATCAACCCTAATGTTATAGAGATACGAATGGATTTAACATTGGAATTTGCCATAGCCAATTTTGTGCAAAAACAGCGGATTCTGAGGGACGCAGGAAGGTATGCTACGCGCCTAAAATTAGACCAATCAGCGACGCGTAGATCAACCCTAATGTTATAGAGATACGAATGGATTTAACATGGGAATTTCCCATAGCCAGTTTTGTGCAAAAACAGCGGATTCTGAGGGGACCCAGCAGACATCAGTCGCGCCTAAAATTGCACCAACCAGCGACGCGTAGATCAACCCTGATGTTATAGAGATACGAATGGATTTAACATGGGAATTTGCCATAGCCAATTTTGTGCAAAAACTGCGGATTCTGAGGGGACCCAGCAGGCATCACTCGCGCCTATAATTAGACCAATCAGCGACGCGTAGATCAACCCTAATGTTATAGATATACGAATGGATTTAACATGGGAATTTGCCATAGCCAATTTTGTGCAAAAACAGCGGATTCTGAGGGACCCAGGAAGGTATGCTACGCGCCTAAAATTAGACCAATTAGCGACGCGTAGATCAACCCTAATGTTATAGAGATACGAATGGATTTAACATGAGAATTTGCCATAGCCAATTTTGTGCAAAAACAGCGGATTCTGAGGGGACCCAGCAGGCATCAGTCGCGCCTAAAATTGCACCAATCAGCGACGCGTAGATCAACCCTAATGTTATAGAGATACGAATGGATTTAACATGGGAATTTGCCATAGCCAATTTTGTGCAAAAACAGCGGATTCTGAGGGGATCCAGCAGGCATCACTCGCGCCTAAAATTAGACCAATCAGCGATGCGTAGATCAACCCTAATGTTATAGAGATACGAATGAATTTAACATGGAAATTTGCCTAGCCAATTTTGTGCAAAAACAGCGGATTCTGAAGGGACCCAGCAGGCATCAGTCGCGCCTAAAATTGCACCAATCAGCGACGCGTAGATCAACCCTAATGTTATAGAGATACGAATGGATTTAACATTGGAATTTGCCATAGCCAATTTTGTGCAAAAACAGCGGATTCTGGGGGGACCCAGCAGACATCAGTCGCGCCTAAAATTGCACCAATCAGCGACGCGTAGATCAACCCTAATGTTATAGAGATACGAATGGATTTAACATGGGAATTTCCCATAGCCAATTTTGTGTAAAAACAGCGGATTCTGAGGGGACCCAGCAGGCATCACTCGCGCCTATAATTAGACCAATCATCGACGTGTAGATCAACCCTAATGTTATAGAGATACGAATGGATTTAACATGGGAATTTCCCATAGCCAATTTTGTGCAAAAACAGCGGATTCTGAGGGACCCAGGAAGGTATGCTACGCGCCTAAAATTAGACCAATCAGCGACGCGTAGATCAACCCTAATGTTATAGAGATACGAATGGATTTAACATGGGAATTTGCCATAGCCAATTTTGTGTAAAAACAGCGGATTCTGAGGGGACCCAGCAGACATCAGTCGCGCCTAAAATTGCACCAATCAGCGACGCGTAGATCAACCCTAATGTTATAGAGATACGAATGGATTTAACATGGGAATTTGCCATAGCCAATTTTGTGTAAAAACAGCGGATTCTGAGGGGACCCAGCAGGCATCACTCGCGCCTATAATTAGACCAATCAGCGACGCGTAGATCAACCCTAATGTTATAGAGATACGAATGGATTTAACATGGGAATTTGCCATAGCCAATTTTGTGCAAAAACAGCGGATTCTGAGGGACCCAGGAAGGTATGCTACGCGCCTAAAATTAGACCAATTAGCGACGCGTAGATCAACCCTAATGTTATAGAGATACGAATGGATTTAACATGAGAATTTGCCATAGCCAATTTTGTGCAAAAACAGCGGATTCTGAGGGGATCCAGCAGGCATCACTCGCGCCTAAAATTAGACCAATCAGCGATGCGTAGATCAACCCTAATGTTATAGAGATACGAATGGATTTAACATGGAAATTTGCCTAGCCAATTTTGTGCAAAAACAGCGGATTCTGAAGGGACCCAGCAGGCATCAGTCGCGCCTAAAATTGCACCAATCAGCGACGCGTAGATCAACCCTAATGTTATAGAGATACGAATGGATTTAACATTGGAATTTGGCATAGCCAATTTTGTGCAAAAACAGCGGATTCTGAGGGGACCCAGCAGGCATCATTCGCGCCTAAAATTAGACCAATCATCGACGTGTAGATCAACCCTAATGTTATAGAGATACGAATGGATTTAACATGGGAATTTGCCATAGCCAATTTTGTGCAAAAACAGCGGATTCTGAGGGACCCAGGAAGGTATGCTACGCGCCTAAAATTAGACCAATCAGCGACGCGTAGATCAACCCTAATGTTATAGAGATACGAATGGATTTAACATGGGAATTTCCCATAGCCAATTTTGTGTAAAAACAGCGGATTCTGAGGGGACCCAGCAGACATCAGTCGCGCCTAAAATTGCACCAACCAGCGACGCGTAGATCAACCCTAGTGTTATAGAGATACGAATGGATTTAACATGGGAATTTGCCATAGCCAATTTTGTGCAAAAACAGCGGATTCTGAGGGGACCCAGCAGGCATCACTCGCGCCTATAATTAGACCAATCAGCGACGCGTAGATCAACCCTAATGTTATAGAGATACGAATGGATTTAACATGGGAATTTGCCATAGCCAATTTTGTGCAAAAACAGCGGATTCTGAGGGACCCAGGAAGGTATGCTACGCGCCTAAAATTAGACCAATTAGCGACGCGTAGATCAACCCTAATGTTATAGAGATACGAATGGATTTAACATGAGAATTTGCCATAGCCAATTTTGTGCAAAAACAGCGGATTCTGAGGGGACCCAGCAGGCATCAGTCGCGCCTAAAATTGCACCAATCAGCGACGCGTAGATCAACCCTAATGTTATAGAGATACGAATGGATTTAACATGGGAATTTGCCATAGCCAATTTTGTGCAAAAACAGCGGATTCTGAGGGGATCCAGCAGGCATGACTCGCGCCTAAAATTAGACCAATCAGCGACGCGTAGATCAACCCTGATGTTATAGAGATACGAATGGATTTAACATGGAAATTTGCCAAGCCAATTTTGTGCAAAAACAGCGGATTCTGAAGGGACCCAGCAGGCATCAGTCGCGCCTAAAATTGCACCAATCAGCGACGCGTAGATCAACCCTAATGCTATAGAGATACGAATGGATTTAACATGGGAATTTCCCATAGCCAATTTTGTGCAAAAACAGTGGATTCTGAGGGGACCCAGCAGGCATCAGTCGCGCCTAAAATTTGACCAATCAGCGACGCGTAGATCAACCCTAATGTTATAGAGATACGAATGGATTTAGCATGGGAATTTGCCATAGCCAATTTTGTGCAAAAACAGCGGATTCTGAGGGGACCCAGCAGGCATCACTCGCGCCTAAAATTAGACTAATCAACGACGCGTAGATCAACCCTAATGTTATAGAGATACGAATGGATTTAACATGGGAATTTACCGGTAAACCGATTTATTTCAAGTGTACCGGGTTTTCCACACCACCCTACCCATAACGTTACGGGTCTAAAAATCGTTAAAATCATTAAAAATAGTGGGTTAGCCTGCCGCTAGCCTTCTGAATTTTTCAACGCTACGCGATCAGTTCCCCTAGTTCAAGTTGAAATAAATTTTACACGTGAACTCGCATTTATAGCAAAATGACACCGGTTTAAAGTTGGAACAGAAACACAAAATTTCTGCGAGCCTCAGCCAGCGCAATCTATCAATGCAGAGATTACGCTGACGTCCGGGCGCCATTTTCCAACATGGCGGCTACAACATGGCGGCTACAACATGGCCGCCTAGACTATAAATAATGCGCAGTATCTAGCCATTCATTCACAACTACATCATGACTACCAGACGGAGGCTATTCAACGCACACGATCCTAGAGAACATAGGGAAGTGATTCGCACCAGTGAAGATGACAACAATGAACATGTGACAATAATTACCAGCTCACAGCGGGTGCATGAACATCATATTGCCGATACGTTGAGACGGCGAAGTGTACAACAAGACCAATAGATAAGGGACGCTATGGAAGAAGATGAGGATGTGACGGACGACGATGAAGAACCCCCCGAGATAGAGTGGTTAAATAGTAGACCCCACCAACTACAGCGGCTACCCAAACGCCGGCTACCACAACGCCGGCTACGGAAACAGGAATGACAACGCCAGCTACCACAACGCCGGCTACCACAACGCCAGCTACAGCAACAGGAATGACAACACCACCCTCTTGGGCAGAGGTGGCCCGCCTGAACGAACAGATTGATGAAATGAGGGAAGACATTGATCAATTAGAAGAGGCCAAGTGTAAACTACAAAAACAACTGACTAAGGAAGAGAATAAATCCACCTGTAGCGTGTGTAACATCGAAGAGACCATGTACGCCTTGTTCCCGTGCGGTCGCCTATGCCTATGTCGGGAATGCTGGGTATCCCTAACATGTATAGGGGGGACGTGCCAGTGGAGTGAGACGGAGGAACTGCATTTAAAGATACGATGCCCTGTGTGTAGGGCGTGGGTGTCCGGGGTGAAGAAAATTTTCCGCCCGTAAAACAGTGTGATAACACTTTCCTAAGGCCCTTTTCAGGGCCACCCAATCTTTTCGAAAGAGGAAACTTCTAACTCAAAGCACAAAAAACATCAGCTCCCATCACCACACTCAATGAACACTAACACCCATTTTGAATTTTCTACTATTTTTATTAACACAATAGAATGAACGTCTTCACCACAGTAGACTCTGGGTATTGAATTTTAATACAATTATACGCTGTCAAGGTGCTTCAATGAACGTAGAATGAACATAGAATGAACATAGAATGTAGGAATACGATAATGTCTGAATGTTCAATGCAACACGACTTGAAATGTTCAATATTTATACAACAAGACTAACACAGTAGAATGAACGTTTTCACCACAGTAGACTCTGGGTATTGAATTTTTTAATACAATTATACGCTATCAAGGCGCTTCAATGAACGTAGAATGAACATAGAATGTAGGAAAACGGTAATGTCTGAATGTTTCAATGCAACAAGACTTGAAATGTTCAATATTTATGCAACACGACTTGTTTGAACTCATCATCGTCTTTCCGCCCCTGGTGCACGTAGATGAAGGTAGCAATCTGTTCACGTGGAATTCTGGGTGGACAGGCAGCTTCCAATGCCTGGGCAATTTGCACCTCGGTCACGTCCTGTAGTGCCTCAGTGATGAGCGCGTCTGATGGCATACTATTTTCCACACACGTATGCGTGTTGAAGACCCCGTTCTTGTTCACACAGCCTGCGCATTGCTGGTTACGCACGTGTCGAATGCGGGGTCTGAGATGATCCAGGAATGTGTCGATGTACTTGTTATAAATATACTGAGACACCTGGTCAGACAGGGCTTCATGAATTACAGCTGTGAATCTCTGCAACTTCCGCCACGCCATTATTTTCAAGATGACGCCCTGAGGACAAGGAATACGCTCTTGCGTATCTGACCTCATTTTTCATTTCCGTATATGCACCAGGAGCATGCCGTTGAATCTAGAACAGCTGACAAAGATGTCGTCACCCACATAAAATTTCGCTTCGCCACTCCCCTGGTGGTCAATGACCGCATCGACGGCGTAATCAATGGCCTGTAGTTTTTGCCAGGTGTCGAACGTCAAGGCGATCTGCTTAGCTGGTTTGTCGTTAAAGGGCGGTACGTTAAAATGCACTTCCTCGTCTTTGACACTCACAGTTAAATAGGGTCAGAGCTCCCAAGTGTTCGTGTGGGCTGCCTGGTAGGCCTGCTGGATAATGTCATTGATCTCCTGCACAGACATAGGAAGTAGCACCTCTTCTTTCACTGGCTCAGGCACTTGCTGGGGTACTGGCTGAAGCACTTGCTCAGGTATTTCTAAAGGTGTTAGTCGGGGTCGTTTGGGTGGCAGGTACACCAGACTCTGGGTGCGTACGTTTGGTAGCTGTACGCTCTTCTAAATCCTGGGCTTCAAGTAGATCTGCTACTTCTTCAAGTTTGGTAACTGTACGCTCTTCGGTGATGTCCATGACTAAGATATCATCTTGTGAATCCTGGGCTTGAAGTAGATCTGCTAGTTCTTCATTTCTCGTCTTCTTCAGCGCCTCCACGAAGGCTAGAAATGCATAGGGGCCACGGCGCAGTAGATCGTCGATGAGGGCTCTGTTTTGTCGTGAAGTGGTTTCTCCCCCATGATATCTTCGACACCGTGTTTCAGCATTATGTTTTCCTCCATAAGCAGATCACATATTTCGGCCACATGCTGCATCTCATCAATGAGGCGAACACCGTACTGTTGAAGCTTAACTCGCTGGGATGACTCCATGACTGTGGGCTCAGGCTGGTCAGTAGCTGCTACGGTGTAATAGGCTGGTGAAGTTGCACTGGTAAAATGAAAAGCTTCTCCACGTCTCATACAGGCAAGCTGGTCAGGTAGGCAGGCAGGCAGGCAGGCAGGCTGGTCAGGCAGGCTGGTAGGTCAGAGAGCTCCGGATGGTAGTGCAATGAATACACCAAACCACTAAAAATCTCCTCCTTTTATACGTTTTTCTATAACAATTTTCCAACATGGCGGCTACAACATGGCGCCTACAACATGGCGGCTACAACATGGCGCCTACAACATGGCGGCTACAACATGTATAAAAGGGAGTGATTTTTAGTGGTTTGGTGTATTCATTGCACTACCCTCCGGAGCTATCTGACCTACCTGCCTGCCTGACCTGCCTGCTTGTCTGCCTGCCTGCTTGCCAGCCTGCCTGCCTGCCTGCCTGCCTACCAGCTTGTTCTGACGAGAGGAGGAGAGAAAGCATGAGACGTGGAGAAGATTTTCCATTGGACCCAGCAGCACCTCCGGTTGAAGTCTTGCCTGAAGACGAGCGTGTGAGTGACATTTATCGACGTCACTGGGCTACCATACGCCATTGTTTTCACCGTGACCGTCGTCTATTGGACTTGTATAACTATCGACTGCAGGGCCTCACGTATCTGTCTACCTATGCCGAGAACATTTTCACAGACCAGGTCACAGCGTTCAAGTTGAATATGACATTCGGGTACATTTTACGGCACAAGGAGACGGACCAGGTGCGGTATTATTATCCCAGCAATAATACCTATGTGTTTGACCAGCCGTTCACGGTGACGGATGCGATTTCTCTGGAGCCACTCATCGACCAACTGACTACGTTGGACCCATTGGAATGGGCCCGGTTGCAATGCCCCAATACCAAATGGCTTGTGGAAATGGTGACCAACGTCACATTTTTCGTCACGAAAATGAGAGATCATCCTATCGGTGCTCCTGTACTACTATCCCCTTGGCTGCTTCATCGACCCGGACTGTATGCATTAACGGGAGGGACAAATGGGCCCTACAAAGACCGGAAATGTCTGTTTCGGTGTTTGGCCGTGCATCTGGACGAGTGTAATCCCAAGAGTGACAGAGTGGCCAATGACTTGGGAACAGTATTTAGAGGCGCAAGACTTGGATGAGCGGCACTTCCGTGGAGTCCCTTTCAAGAATTTGGATGACGTGGAAACTCTGTTCAACATCAATATCTTTGTATACCGATTACGATGCGAGGAGGATACATTTGTGGCTGAATTGGTTCGTCGTTCAACAGAACAATATCCTTCTACGAAGAAAGTCAATGCCTTCGACCACAATGGCGTGAGTCATTTTTCGCTGATCTACAATATGAGCCAGTACGCCCAGTCTTACAGTTGTGCCCAATGCCATCGGGTGTTTCACCGTCCCACCCACCTACATCGACACGAGAAGATTTGTGACAACAGTGTGAAGCGAAAATTTCCTGGTGGTGTGTATCATAATACGCCTACTATTTTCGAGGAATTGGCCGATGAGGGTCTGATCATACCGGAGGAGCACCGTTATTTTCCCTACCGGGCGTGTTACGATATTGAGGCCCTGTTGGAGCCCATGGACATGTTTTCAGCGAAAACGCAGTGGACGCAGCGCCATATTCCCCTGAGTGTTAGTACTTCCAGCAACGTACCTGGCTATGACGCTGCACCGGTCTGTTTCGTGTCCACCGGGGATTCCCATGAGTTGATCACGCGCATGATGGAGTATTTAGAGAAAATCAGTGCGGCCAGTACGGAATTGTTGGTGCCCAAGTTCTAGGACGTACTGGACCAACTGGACGATCGGATTCCTATACCGGCTGTATCGTAGTGACGATGAAGAGTCCGAGTCCGAGTCGGAGTCGGAGCCTGAACCCGAGGCCCGCCCCCTGTACAGACCTTTTGGTCTTTGATATATGTTGGCACTTGTGGGAAGTTGATGCTGGGTCGACATCGGGCCTTACAGACTAGTCTTTTGTGTTAAATGCCGTCATTTACATCTGACGACGATACAGCTCACCAATCTCCAATGTACGAGTTGTCACAGCGAAACAGCTCACCAATTACCAGTATACGAGTTGTCAGAGCATTTCCATCATAGCTCTAGATTTGTATCTAATACCGCTTATGCCGGTGCTAGGGGCCGTGTGGTCATATCATCCAAGTTGCCACATGAACAGGTACAATAAAAGCGTGCCTGAGATACAGCACATATCACGAATCGTTAGATTCTTGGTATGTGCTTTAGAATAGGTTAACCAGAAGACTATTCTGTGAAGTCATGTGACGCAGTCAGTATGTCGGCACCTCTTCCCACTTCCCTTATATGTGTTGTAATTTTTTTCCTGTATATGGCGAGATTCTGCTGGTGGACGTTTCTTCCCCGAGGCCCGCCCCCTGTACAGACCTTTTTGGTCTTTGATATATGTTGGCATTTGTGGGAAGTTGATGCTGGGTCGACATCGGGCCTCACAGACTAGTCTTTTGTGTTAAATGCCGTCATTTAAATCTGACGACGATACAGCTCACCAATCTTCAATGTACGAGTTATCACAGCGAAACAGCTCGCCAATTACCAGTATACGAGTTGTCAGAGCATTTCCATCATAGCTCTCTAGATTTGTATCTAATACCGCTTATGCCGGTGCTAAGGGCCGTGTGGTCATATCATTCAAGTTGCCACATGAACAGGTACAATAAAAGCGTACCTGAGATACAGCACATATCACGAATCGTTAGATTCTTGGTATGTGCTTTAAAATAGGTTAACCAGAAGACTATTCTGTGAAGTCATGTGACGCAGTCAGTATGTCGGCACCTCTTCCCACTTCCCTTATATGTGTTGTAATTTACCTAAACCGTATGCGGAGAAATTGAAAGTGCGCTTCCTACAATACCTAGGCCAGTTACCGGTGCTTGGTTTCAACTCGGGGTGATATGACTTGAACATGGTGAAGGAATTTCTCTACCCTTACTTGACCCAGGCGAATACCATCAAGTCCGTCATCAAGAAGATCAATAATCATATGGCCTTCACTACCACATCACTTCATTTCCTGGATGTACGGAAATACTTAGCTCCTAATTATAGCTATGATCAGTGGGTGAAGGCGTATGACTGTGTACAAACCAAAGGGAGGTTCCCTTACACGTATATATCGACGCTCGACCGTTTGGAGGAAACACAGTTGCCACCCCGGGATGTGTTCTTTGACGATTTGAAGCAAGTGGAATGTCCGGAAGACACGTACCGGGAACTACAGCAGGTATGGAACGATCAACATATGCAGACCTTGCGAGATTTCCTGATATGGTATAATAACTTAGATGTGGTTCCTTTCCTGGAAGCGGCCGAGAAAATGGTTCAACTGTTTCGTCGTGAGATGCACGTCGACATCTTCAGGGAGTGCTTGAGCTTACCGGGTCTGGCGCTTCGCCATCTTTTTCAAGAGTGTCCCACGTACTTTTCGCTGATACAGCAAAAAGATGCGGACATGCATGATTGTCTAAAGCAGAACATCGTCGGCGGACCTAGTCTTATTTTTCACCGTTATCACGAGAAGGACGTCACTACTCTCCCCGGTGGAAAACCCTGTGCTAAGATTATCGGTTTCGATGCCAATGCCTTGTACCTGTGGTCTCTGGCCCAACCTATGCCCAGCGGACATTATACACGTTGGTTGGCGGAAGGTCAGCATTTCACACCGCAACGCACTCCCTACAAGCATCTGGCTGACCAGTGGTTGGATTGGGAAGCCTATCGATGGGGAATTTATATACGCCATCAGACCAAAGCCACAGAGAAGCGCATAGGAGATCGTCGACTCCCCCTCGATGGGTTTGCCCTGCTGGGTAGGACACCGACCGTATTCCAATTTTACGGTTGCTATTGGCACGGCCACGAATGCCATTTCAGCGCTGGGCGCTTCAACCAACGACGTGGAAAAACACCGGAAGAATTACGGGAAGAAGTGCAGGAGAACGCCGATTACGTGAAAGAGAGAGGATACCATCTGATCGAAATGTGGGAGTGTGAATTTCACACCATATGCCAGGCCCTGCCCCATTTACGGCGTTTCCTAAAAGAGCGCAAGTACCCGCTGAGTCGCCGGCGACTCCTGAGTCTGCCACAGATGTTCGACGCCATTCGTTCCGGGGACCTCTACGGCTTTGTCGAATGTGATTTGCATGTTCCCGACACTCTCAAGCCTCTCTTCGCCCGTTGCCCTCCCATCTTTAAGAATTACAACACATATAAGGGAAGTGGGAAGAGGTGCCGACATACTGACTGCGTCATATGACTTCACAGAATATTCTTCTGGTAAACCTATTCTAGAGCACATACCAAGAATCTAACGATTCGTGATATGTGTTGTATCTCAGGTACGCTTTCATTGTACCTGTTCATGTGGCAACATGGATGATATGACCACACGGCCCCTAGCACCGGCATAAGCGGTATTAGATACAAATCTAGAGAGCTATGATGGAAATGCTCTGACAACTCGTATACTGGTACTTGGTGAACTGTTTCGCTGTGACAACTCGTACATTGGAGATTGGTGAGCTGTATCGTCGTCAGATGTAAATGACGGCAATTAACACAAAAGACTAGTCTGTAATGCCCGATGTCGACCCAGCATCAACTTTCCACAAATGCCAACATATATCAAAGACCAAAAGGTCTGTACAGGGGGCGGGCCTCGGGGACGAAACGTCCACCAGCAGAATCTCGCCATATACAGGTAAAAATTACAACACATATAAGCGAAGTGGGAAGAGGTGCCGACATACTGATTGCGTCATATGACTTCACAGAATAGTCTTCTGGTAAACCTATTCTAAAGCACATACCAAGAATCTAACGATTCGTGATATTTGTTGTATCTCAGGTACGCTTTTATTGTACCTGTTCATGTGGCAACTTGGATGATATGACCACACGGCCCCTAGCACCGGCATAAGCGGTATTAGATACAAATCTAGAGAGCTATGATGGAAATGCTCTGACAACTCGTATACTGGTAATTGATGAACTGTTTCGCTGTGACAACTCGTACATTGGAGATTGGTGAGCTGTATCGTCGTCAGATGTAAATGACGGCAATTAACACAAAAGACTAGTCTGTAATGCCCGATGTCGACCCAGCATCAACTTCCCACAAATGCCAACATATATCAAAGACCAAAAGGTCTGTACAGGGGGCGGGCCTCGGGGACGATATTGAAGACACCATGGGGGCCTATGCTGAGCAACACGAGTGTTTGCCTCGACCTCGACGGATGTTGATTGGCAGTATGTGGGCAGAGAAAATCCTGCTGGGCACTCCGCTACTACAGTGGTACATGGGCCACGGTCTGGAAATTACGAAAATATACCAAGTGATACAGTACGTACCCAACGCCTGTTTGGCGGAGAATGCTGACATCGTGACGTCTGCCCGTCGTCAAGGTGATCAAGACCCGAGTAAGGCCATCATCGGTGAATCGTGGAAATTGACGGGCAATGGCTATTATGGGAAAACGGTCACGAACCAGGATAAGGACGTGAACGTCAACATCTGTAACACCCAACAAGCCCGCAAAAAAGTGAATTCTCCCCTGTTTCGGTCCGTGGAGGTCATCGATGACGACACGTATGAAGTCAGTTCAGCCAAAAAGACTATCCGTTACAACCTACCCCTGCAGATTGGATGTATGGTATACCAGGTGGCCAAGCTGAGAATGCTCCAGTTTCTGTATGATTTCATGGGTGTGTATTTTAATCCATCAGACTGGCAACTCATGGAGATGGATACGGACTCGGCCTACATGGCCGTCTCTAATGCGGATTGGGAGTCCCTGGTGAAACCTGAGTTACGTGCACAGTATGAAGCGGAACGAGACCAGTGGCTACCTCGACTTGACCATTACCAGTACGATCAGCGTACGCCGGGCCTCTTCAAGCTGGAGTGGAGTGGGGATGCTATGATTGCTGTCTCCTCCAAGACGTATTACTGTTACGGGGGAGACGAAAATAAGTTTAGCTGCAAAGGGGTGAAACGGCGCGATCCCAACATCGACAAAGCCTTGTACCTGAACGTGCTGCAAAGCCAGGCCAGTGCGAGTGGGACTAACCGAGGATTTCGGGTGGTGGACCACCAGATGCGGACGTACATCCAGCAACGAGACGCCTTTACTTTCTTTTACCCGAAACGGAAAGTGCTTCCCGATGGCATCAGTACCACTTACCTGGACTTGTGAAAAATTTCGAACACTATATGACTTTTGATACACGAGTTAAAAACTGTAAAGTCAGGATGGCCGCCGGGCGCCAGTTAACTGTGCTGGTCTGCGAAATGTAGAACGTAGGTTCGAATCCTACTCCTGACAGATTTTTTTGTACATACCACTTGTATTCTATTGTACATACCACTTGTGTTCTATTGTACATACCACCTGTATTCTATTGTACATAGTGTAACCCCTTCTTGTTCACTTAAATAAAAAAAAAGTCAAAACCATCATTTTTGTGTTTTCATGAATCTTTTTTTATTGAACATCAATGAACGTGAGAACAACAACGTCATAACATAAAAAACCCCAATAATACTGCGCAGTGCATTGAATCAATTAAGTTAACCAGAGAAATGGAGCATGCACATTAAAACGAGAGGCAGTCCAGTCATAGACGAGTACATCACGATGCGTAGATCAACCCTAATGTTATAGAGATAGCTAAGCCACCATGGCGGATTAGCCGCCATTAGCCGCCATGTTCCAACATGGCGGCTAATCCGCAATTGTTGGGAAAAACCCAGTACATGACAAACACAGACAAGTCTAGACATGTCCAAAGGTCACGCCTCATTCACCCAAACCGGAAGTGACGTCATATGCAAATTTCTGAGGTCAAAGGTCAATAGGGCTCGATTTCACGGGACACTACTTGTATAACAACCTTGCACCCCTTCCGACTAAAAGTGGTTTGGCCCCAGCCCATCAGATGCCACTTCACGAATGCTTCACATGGATACCTCATACGCCTCCATCGGCCCATGAGAAAACCCGCTCGATCCCAAAACGTCTATGTCTATACCCTTTGGCCACCGCGCATGCGCAGAATGCCGATATTTCAGCCCCACACCCAGCCCATCCGATGCCCCTTCACGAATGCTTCACTTTGATACCTCACTCGACCCCTTCGGACCATGCAGCGTATTTGAAATCTGGGGAATACTTTTTCTCCGCGGAAGCTTTTTCCCGTGACCGCATCACCGCCAGGACCGCATCTCCGCGGAGGAATACATTCCCTGCAACAATTGGAACTCTCCTGTGTTGGAGGTAGCTTTTTGGTCATTCTGCCGGAACTATAGTGCACTTGACCTCTCCTCCACGTGAACTCCACAAATTATGCAAATTTCTGAGGTCAATAATACTCCATTTACCCTTTATATACTACTCTAGTATGTGAACTATGATCATGGGGGTAAATTCTCTGTTTTAATTATTTGAATAAGGTAGATTTCGGGTGGAAATAAATATAGCAAAAATGTCATCTTGATTGTAGAAATGGTGTCTGGATATGTTTGATTTATTGGTAGATTTTAACGTCTTTTATTTTAAAAACCAAATGTCCAAATCTGTCATATGTCAATAAAAATTTATTAAAAGATATTCCACTTGTACGACCATATCGCGTATTTTGTGGCCCATCACACTTACCAGTATGATTCATTTCTTTATTATCTGGAACATGTATAGTAGATATGAGGAAATTATTGAATTATTAATTAATTATTATTAAAATATCACATGACAGATTATAACCATATTCAAGGATGGTAAATATGTGTTAATTATTTCCTTCCTGTTCATAACTAAATATAAAATTGTTCATAATATTGAATAGGTGAACGTACATGTATAAACATGTATTGAAATGAATACTGCACTTGTAAATTAGTCTCCACGAACCCGGCCATACGTGGTATCCAACAGTATGTCAATATATTGTTTTATAATTTTTATAATATACTTATTTAATTTAGATAGTTTACAAGGGCATCTCAGCAAATAATTGGATGAACTGGGAGCTGTTCATAAGGAGACGTTGTGGGGAATCGCTCAGGTATTTGTTGATTGCGGCCTGACGATTACTCGGGGATTATCCCACAGGGGGTATTGCTGATCAAGTGCCATTAGCTAATAGCCTTAATATGACACCCGAAGAGAAGAAAACGTCAAACTAGCGTTCACATAAACCAATTTTTTCGCTTCCCTGTTCATTGCTCCTTAATATGATAACTGGTGGCTTAGAAAATCTATTCTCTCTTATAGGCGAATTCATTTTTTCAGAGATTTGAAATGGGGAAATTGAATTTATTTTGTCTTGAAAATGACCAATTTTCACATTTTGACAAAATCCCTAATGTATTTTAAATGGGGATTTTTCCATTTATTTACTAGTGGATTATACTCGAACGAGCGACTGCTCCCTCATGCCGTTTTGACTACGCGTTACCAGTGCGAATATGAACTTCCTTGCAAATTTTTGTAATATTTGGAAATGCGGAAATTACCGAAATCGATAGAAATTTTTGAAAATGGTAAAAATGACAGTCAGTTTTCAACACGATGTAGTTAGGGAAAACAATATCGCACATAAATTATAAAACTATCACCATAATCCGCATTACTTCAAATTTCTTAATAGGCTGAGCATCTCCCTCTATCTCCTAATATATTCCGAGAGATTACATCATGCTACAATTATTAAACCCATTCACTCGCCTATAGGAGCGGCGCTCTAAAGGACTCGATCCATTGCCGTTGTCAAGTTGACGAGCTTCGGCTTGATTCCGGTTAAACAGCGAGTCATTCAAGTTTTCGAACTTGAATTCTTCTCAGGGACTTCGCAATATTGAAACAAACGTAATAATGAATACGAATTTTGATGGGATTTATAGCAAAAATTACATCTGGGGGGGGGGGGGAGATAGGCAGTGCCCAATTTGGCTTGTCTTGGGGAGGGGGCGGTAGTTGTTCATGTTGGGTATCATAGTTACATGCTGATCAATATCTATATAATAATTTGTACCGTACCTAATTTCTGTCTTTCTTTTAGGCCATGCAAATTTTATATGAAGTAGCCAGTGGCCACATCACACAACCTGCCACTTTCACGGATTCTGATTTATATCAATTCAGTGATTTTGTTAACGGTTGCCATGGCTGCTGGACCGTGCGAAATTACGAATACAACACATATTGTTCTTTCCTTCATATTTAATTACTCTACACTTCCGGTATTGTTATTAAAATACTGTTACTGTCACTATTTATGAAACTAGGTACTACTAATCACTAGGTACTATACACGCTACAGAAAAAAGATGTCTAAATCTACCAAAAGCGCAGCATATCTCAAAGATATATATACATTGTATACATCTTTCATGTAAATGTACAGATATCCCAGATTGAATTAAATACTACCGATGTATCCACATTTGGTCAGGCGATACATAGTTACATTTGAACTTGTGAATCTTGTGCATGTTATTAGACGTCTAAATCTGAAGGAAACTCTGAAGGTACTAAAGTAGGAGATACAGTAGTATTGGTCTTTGAACTTTTTGACGTCGCTTCCAGTGCCAGTCATGTGAACGGAAGTGACCTTTGATCCTGCGCATACATGATACCGCCGGTATTACCGGTTAAAAGTGGTGCGCAGGGTCAACAGTCAATTCCAGTCACGTGACCAGAACCGGAAGTGTCTTCACAAAGATCAAGATCAATACTACTTTATCTCCTCTTTCAAAGGATCAATGGTGCGCATGCGCAGGGTCAAAGATCACTTCCGGTCACGTCACCGGAATCGGAAGTGACGTCACAAAGGTCAATGCTACTTATCTTCCCCTTGAATGTGGTCAAGAGTTGACTACGTGCCCTTTAAAAGCCAGACGCTTAGACCCAACATCTGCCCCTAAAAGGTCCCCTTCAGTTACTTCAATGTTAAATGACATCTCCAGGAATGTCCAGATATCTGGGCCCAGAGACATGGGGATTTCACTGTTTGAGTTGCCTGCTCTAGGGTATGCCGGGTGATGACTTAGGGCTGCACATGCATAACCGGAACCGGAAGTGGGATATTGTACATAGAACCAATGGGGCTACAAATGTGGATATTCCACCAAATGAGTCGCCTGGACCCAGGCTTCCGCATTTGGGCAATGTGTTGTGGAAGCATAGGATGCGCATGCGGAAGTGGACACTACAGAGAATCAATGAAGCTAGAGACGTGAGGACCTGGACACAGGCATCCACCCTAGGGTAATGTGAGAGCATAATGCTGCGCATGCGCAACCGAAAGTGGAACCCTATAAAGGTTAATCAATGAGCTGGGATTTCACCAAATGAGTGGTCTGGGCATAGGCTCCCCCCCCCCAGGATAATGTCTGTTGAGGGCAGAGGCAGGGCCGAAGGACACATCTGGTTGAATGAAATATCCACCCGTTTAAACAGAGTGGTGCCAGAGATTCGTCGGGCCCACCGTTGCATTGTCAACGATTCTGGAGCCATCCAAATTGACGATCTTCTGCATTGCTGATGATGAACTTGATAGGACCTGTTTCAGTGATACTGGATAGCGGCACGTTCCCCAACCATAGTCCCTCTCCGGCATCGGTGCGACGGTCCACACATCAAATTCATTGTTGGTGGAGGGGCAGGACTCTGCGTGGATTAAGAACATGTTTAAGCAAAGATATCCCAGGTCTTCGATGTGCGTTTTCGATGTGTCGGTCGTCGACTGGTGCGCAGTCTCGGTGTTGCACGTCTTTTGTTACCTACGAATCGTGGTGGTTTATCGGTCAAGACATCTGCTACTTCTTTGCCTCGGCGTTTCAGTGCTTCTCGGATGGGGGCTCCGCTGAACGTATCTCCCAGGACTTGTACTCCACTTTGGAGAGCTTGTTTCATGACTGCATTCACCCAACACCTCACAAGCGGGAGGAAGTTTTGACGATGCTCCCGAGTACGTTTACCAGCCCATGACCTCGTTGCATGCGTGTAAGCCCAAAGACGGGTAGGCCACCCCCGGATTGGTGGGTATACTAGTCCATATAGCTGTGTGCATCGCACTCGTAGGGCGCCTTCATTATACAAAGCTGGTGTGACCACCACTTTCCCAATTTCGAAAGCCAGAGGTTTTGACGTCGCTTCCAGTGCCAGTCATGTGAACGGAAGTGACCTTTGATCCTGCGCATACATGATACCGCCGGTATTACCGGTTAAAAGTGGTGCGCAGGGTCAACAGTCAATTCCAGTAACGTGACCAGAACCGGAAGTGTCTTCACAAAGATCAAGATCAATACTACTTTATCTCCTCTTTCAAAGGATCAATGGTGCGCATGCGCAGGGTCAAAGATCACTTCCGGTCACGTCACCGGAATCGGAAGTGACGTCACAAAGGTCAATGCTACTTATCTTCCCTTTGAATGTGGTCAAGAGTTGACTACGTGCCCTTTAAAAGCCAGACGCTTAGACCCAACATCTGCCCCTAAAAGGTCCCCTTCAGTTACTTCAATGTTAAATGACATCTCCAGGAATGTCCAGATATCTGGGCCCAGAGACATGGGGATTTCACTGTTTGAGTTGCCTGCTCTAGGGTATGCCGGGTGATGACTTAGGGCTGCACATGCATAACCGGAACCGGAAGTGGGATATTGTACATAGAACCAATGGGGCTACAAATGTGGATATTCCACCAAATGAGTCGCCTGGACCCAGGCTTCCGCATTTGGGCAATGTGTTGTGGAAGCATAGGATGCGCATGCGGAAGTGGACACTACAGAGAATCAATGAAGCTAGAGATGTGAGGACCTGGACACAGGCATCCACCCTAGGGTAATGTGAGAGCATAATGCTGCGCATGCGCAACCGAAAGTGGAACCCTATAAAGGTTAATCAATGAGCTGGGATTTCACCAAATGAGTGGTCTGGGCATAGGCTCCCCCCCCAGGATAATGTTTGTTGAGGGCAGAGGCAGGGCCGAAGGACACATCTGGTTGAATGAAATATCCACCCGTTTAAACAGAGTGGTGCCAGAGATTCGTCGGGCCCACCGTTGCATTGTCAACGATTCTGGAGCCATCCAAATTGACGATCTTCTGCATTGCTGATGATGAACTTGATAGGACCTGTTTCAGTGATACTGGATAGCGGCACGTTCCCCAACCATAGTCCCTCTCCGGCATCGGTGCGACGGTCCACACATCAAATTCATTGTTGGTGGAGGGGCAGGACTCTGCGTGGATTAAGAACATGTTTAAGCAAAGATATCCCAGGTCTTCGATGTGCGTTTTCGATGTGTCGGTCGTCGACTGGTGCGCAGTCTCGGTGTTGCACGTCTTTTGTTACCTACGAATCGTGGTGGTTTATCGGTCAAGACATCTGCTACTTCTTTGCCTCGGCGTTTCAGTGCTTCTCGGATGGGGGCTCCGCTGAACGTATCTCCCAGGACTTGTACTCCACTTTGGAGAGCTTGTTTCATGACTGCATTCTCCCAACACCTCACAAGCGGGAGGAAGTTTTGACGATGCTCCCGAGTACGTTTACCAGCCCATGACCTCGTTGCATGCGTGTAAGCCCAAAGACGGGTAGGCCACCCCCGGATTGGTGGGTATACTAGTCCATATAGCTGTGTGCATCGCACTCGTAGGGCGCCTTCATTATATAAAGCTGGTGTGACCACCACTTTCCCAATTTCGAAAGCCAGAGGTTGTCCTGTTTCATCCCTTATATCGATGGTGATGGTACTAATATCAGTTTGTCAGACCGGTAGATGAAGTACGTGGTTAAAGCCCTCTGAGACCTGATTTCAGCAGTCCCCATGCACTGGACAGACGCGTAGCAGGGGATATTGTCGACAATGTGATCAACAACCACATCCGAATAGACGTAGATCCAGCATGTTCTTCCCCTCAAGCCGACATAGTTATCCGTCTCCAGTGCACACAGCTCCTTCAACGTCTTACTGAAACGCACTGTCACATTGGTCTGGAGAATGATCCGGAACTTGTGGTTCCAGTCCTGGTACTCCATGTGAATGAGGTTTGCAAACGGGAAGAGTTAGATTCCTTTCGTGCTCGAGCTCTTGATGAAGTTACGCGATGACTGGATGAATATTTTGGGTGTATGGTACTGGCCTTCAGGAAGAATGAAGTTATAAGTGTCGCCTTCGTACTCGACTTCGTACCACACCGTATCATGGTGCAGGTTGTGCCACGTGTACTGGATAGCCACTAAGTCACACTTCCAACGTCCAGGGAGATGTAAGGGGTGCGGCAGCAGCGTGACATAATGCGATAAGGTGTTGTTGGGAAACACTGCAGTTGGGCTAAATTACTGGGTAGTGTGAGGTAAAATATGGCGACTGAGCGTTCCCGCTTCCGCTACCGGTTTTAGCTTTTAATACCGCTCCCAGTCCTCGGGGGCGTGTTGCCTGTGTCGTGATCGGCGCATTGGTTTATACTGTGTCACGGATCTCCATCGTGTCTCAGTTGTCTGCTGTTGCTGCTGCATCCAATCCCAACGCTGGGAATTTCCCACCAATTCTTTTGGCCCTTGCATGTCTGTCAACCCTTGGGCCAAAACCTCCCATCCAGTGGGGCACATGTGACCTGCATTAACCTCCCATCCAGTGGGGCACATGTGACCTGCATTGACGTATCAGATCATTCACCATATGGGTTCCGGGAACAAATTACATGTGGTTCTGAACCAACAGTTCACCTCTCTCGTTCCATGGCATGTTCCGGTTGTCTTTCATTCGCTCCAGTGACAACTCACTCTTTCTCTGAAATGACACAGGGAGACTCTTCATGAATTCGTCTGTCACCCACTGCAGGGTGTGTTCATCGTCTTAACCGTAGGTGGAATGGGATCCGGAGATTGCAGGGTTTGAAGCAGGCATGGTTCGATGCGAATATGATTCATTGTAGACCTAACACTCTACCTAATAGAGAACCCAACAGAGAAGCGGCCAACGCGGCTAAGATGGCCTCGAAAAAGCCGCTTTGCAGTAAGATGTTTTTCTTCTGGGCGGGACTAGCTTTTGTATCAGGGTCCGGACACCTATCTTACGCATGGCCAGCTTCGCAATCTAAGTCGGAGTCATTGGCACGTTCCCTTTAAGACGGCATTCAAGATTTCACACAGACAGCGTACGAGCCCAGAGCCTACGCCACGCACAATAGTCCGCCCCAACTCGGGAGAGGCAATCTTCAATACACGGAGCGACGAAACGAGCTTCCGTACTTGAGTAGACATCCTGTTATCGCTTAAACCCGCAACGCTTTCTAATCCTGCGAGCTATTTCCTGAACTTCCCATCACTTCAGAGACCTTGATCGTGTGTTCTATCATTTTTTTTTTATTATTCCCATCATCAAACGCACACACCCCAGCTGGGGGAGTCACTGTGAGTGTGTTTAGAACACACCTCAGCTGGGGGAGTCACTGTGAGTGTGTTTACAAACATGTTTAGCCTTTTTTTAGGTATACGGGGTGGATATCCCCAGGGAAATACCGGCCCGTAGTTGAAGGTGATCGGTTGTGGCTTCCTTCAAGAGCATATACCCATGCTGAGTGGTTGTCGCATCTTCAAAGGCTTGCAACGCAAACTGGGTGCGTCCGGTTTACATCGGTCAGGTTCCGCATTCGGGTGGTGTCCATGGGGGTTCTAAACACCACCAGGTAGTGGATATTTGAACAGATTTTGTGATGCTCTTTATTTTACTGGATAGATTCTGCACAATGTAGATGGTGCTGAGCCGCCGATGATGACTGCCTTCGGTAAATTGCTGGCTGACCCGAGCATCCGTCTCTGCCAAGCGATCAACGACGACCGCCAAAGTTTCTGGTTCAAAATCGTTCAGGTTGGGTAGGCCTTCCACGAACGTGATTTTGGGCATCGTCTCGTACGCCACTCATGGTACTCATATGAACAGTCACAATCAAAGCGTGACTGAGATACATCATTCTTTAGATGACGACTTTACAACGAATATTATGGATTAAGAATACTGATCAGAGATACGGATTTGATATTTTTGGAACATCATGATGTCTTGCCGGCATCATTGAAAACTGTTGACCGCTCCTCTCTTGCAGGAAACACGCCTATGTTTACGTATACTATGATCGTCTTTTTGAATTTGGTGCTAATACTGTTATATGGAATACGGAATAGGTATTTGGATTATGGACGCGGATATTCTCTAATGGACGACGGCTGAGTTATGAATGACGGACCAGACGCTTGTAACTTGCCATTCCCCGCAATACCACATGACTCGAGCACATCCGCCACGGAAACTCCCAACAGTCAGACATGGGGGAGGGTAAAATGCACTGTACCCTCATCTAGCCTAGTCAATTGAGCAAAGAAGGGGACGCGTCGGATGTACACATCATGATGAGGTGGCCGTCAAGTTCAGCAGACAACACCCGTTTGTTGTGTAGGGTCTGCATCACAGATGTTCCCCTCCACCATGATATCGACCACGTCCTGTACGCATAGACGTGCAGGAAGACCTCAGGGATCAAGTTGAGAAATGCACGGATTATATGCTCCGCCATGGCCAGTACGTGAATGACACGAGATGTGACTCTCCCTCGTATTCTGCTGGTGGACATTTCGTCCCCGAGGCCCGCCCCCTGTACAGACCTTTTGCTCTTTGAAATTGTGGGAAGTTGATGCTGGGTCGAGATCGGGCCGTACAGATTAATCTTTTGTGTTAAATGCCCTCATCTTCATCTGGCGACGATACAGCTCACCAAAGCCCAGTGTACGTGTTGTAACAGCGACACAGCTCACCAATTACCAATATACGAGTTGTCAGAGCATTTCCATCATAGCTCTCTATCTTTGTATATAATACCGCTTATGCCGGTGCTAGGGGTCGTGTGGTCATGTCATCCAAATTGCCACATGAACATGTACAATAAAAGCATACCTGAGATACAACACATAGCACGAATCGTTAGCTTCTTGGTATATGCTTTGGAATAGGTTAACCAGAAAACTATGCTGTGAAGTCATGAGGCACTGTCAGTATGTCGGCACCTCTTCCCACTTCCCTTATATGCGTTGTAATGTTTACCTGTATATGGCGAGATTCTGCTGGTGGACGTTCCGCCCCCGAGGCCCGCCCCCTGTACAGATCTTTTGCTCTTTGATATATGTTGGCATTGTGGGAAGTTGATGCTGGGCCGACATCTGGCCTTACAGACTAGTTGTTTGTGTTAAATGCCGTCATTTTCATCTGACGATGATATGCGTTGTAATTTTTCCTGTATATGGCGAGATTCTGCTGGTGGACTTTGCGTCCCCAAGGCTCACCTCCTGTACAGACCTTTTGGTCTTTGATATATGTTGGCATTGTGGGAAGTTGATGCTGGGTCGACATCGTGCCTTACAGACTAGTCTTTTGTGCTAAATGCCATCATTTTCATCTGACGACGATGCAGTTCACCAATCCCCAGTGTACGAGTTGTCACAGCGACACAGCTCACCAATTACCAATATACGAGTTGTCAGAGCTCTCTATATTTGTATTTAATACCGCTTATGCCGGTGGTATGGGCCGTGTGGTCATGTTATCCAAGTTGCCACAAGAACAGGTACAATAAAAGCGTACATCAGATACAACACATACCACGAATCGTTAGATTCTTGGTATATGCTTTATAGTATAGGCTCTGGGGGGTTTCTGTGTACATCTCTCTTTTACAGCAAAACTTGGTATTTTCCTGTTCTGTATGTTGAGACCCTTGGAAAAAGTTTGGGTAACACTCCCAGATCAAGTACGTTTTTTTCTGTACAGCCTAATACATGATTACGCCTTGACGCCAATCAGCCAAAATAGCAAATTTCAGTTTTCACGGAATAATTCAACATTAGGCAGCATTAGATTCAAATGTAACATTTATTTATCATGTTTAGACATAACCAACACATTTTTAGCATGGTTCAATACCATAATCCTTCATTTTCAGCACAAAAATAGGCTATTTGGCGAAATTTTGCCCAAAAATGACTTTCAATTTGAAAGTCGCTCAAAATTCGATCACCCCTCATACACCCAATTTTGTAGATAAAGCAACCAAAATTGGTCAGAAGTTTCCTTATTAAGTCTTTTGATAACTCCATGCATCATATTTATGATTCAGGGTATTGTATAGTGACAAATGTCAACAAAAGTTACCCCTACCCCCAAAAAGCGGCATTAACCAAATTTGGTTAAATTGGTGTAGCTTTAAAAGTAAGTCTGATATGAAGTTGGTTTTGGTGTCTATGCATGGGTTTTTGATACCAAGCTATTCATTGAAACCATAATCAACCCCTTTTGAGTTAACCTAATTTGCATAAATTCAAAATGGCCGCCAAAAGCTACAGGTTAAAGGTGAAATGCAAAGGCTTTTAGATTCTCCTTTTTACATTTTATATAGGTTGAATAATGATAGAAATACCAGTCTATCTACTTCACTTGGTGAAATTTGAATTATTTTGTCTGTTAGAATCTTTTCAAAAGTTGGTACTCCTAGCACAGCTGAGTTCAGATTTGCAAAAGCTCATCGCTTATCTTTCCTTGACTGTGACGTCACGTCAGACCAGCCGCCCGGAGACTGAATGTTACGAGTACTGACGTGCGGCCAGATGGTCTGATGTGACGTCACAAAACAGCGTCAAACAAGGGCAGATAAGCGATGCGGATTTCATTTATCAAATTGACCGGGCTGGAGATATTAACTTTGAAGCACTTTTCAAAAGCTACCAGGAGACAAAATACTTCAAATAAAACCAAACGAAATACAAAGGCTGATATTTCCATCATTAACTAGCCCACGAAGAATATAAAAAGGAAAATTTGTAAACCTTTGCATTTCACCTTTAAGTCATCAGTCAAGGAGGACAAAGTAAGGTGGCCCTCCACAGTTTCGTAGTAATGGCCCCTCTCTAATTTCATAATACGATAGACTGCCCTTGTTCTGCTACATCATAATTCTTCTTGTCTTCTTAATAGCTTATATCTATAATGCCATCCTATTCAGCATTATCAACGCTGCAAACGAGTACGCACAAATCGAGTGCTGGCTTCGTCTACACGCTGATCGGGATCATGGAGTAAAGTTTGTCCTGCCTCAGTTATGCCCCTTGGGCGTGCCTAAAAATCGGGACTCATTTACGGGAAGAAAATCTGACAAAAAGCGGGCAGGTTGACACCCACTTTTGTTTGCCTTTTTAAGTTGAGACCGGACCAGGGAACGTGAGTAAGAAGTTTAATTGAAATCGCTCGTACAGATTTTTCTGAAAATTGAGCCGAATTTGACCATTTTTCGACATTTTTAAGGGGTTTTCTAGGAAAAATGAAGCAAGCATGGAGGAGAATGTTCGAGTTTAATTTTTCTATAACATAGCAATGTTATATCCTAAAATAATAGTTTCATCATGCTCTTTCAGAAAATATATACATATAAGTGATTTGGGTTGAAGGTTTTACGACAACTGGTGGCCGAAAAACGGACCCATAGTCTATTCCATGCCGAATGGAAGAATCTCTGGAGTGCACCCTAAGTGTTACAGTAAGTCCAATAGAGTTTTTTTGCATGGATCTGTGGTGTTACAATAATGAAATATTACTGCTTAATCAATGTACGTAGGCCTATAGCTATTCAAATTGATTAATTTGCATAAATCCAAGATGACAGTCATGTGCAGACAAAATTGACAGTGGTTAATTACATGCCCAGGCATGATTAATCGCGATTTTTAACGCAAACGCAAACAACTGTTTGAGTACAATCCATCCAGTGATAATCTCTCTCAGAACTACTTGAGAAGATGCTGCCATCTACCTTAAGGAATCTACAACATCTTGAATCTATGTGCATTTCAGGAAGCAGACATTTGGTTTTGGACCTGTTCTGTGTTCGCTTGAGGAGCTGCCCATTCGTTCCTTGGAAACTCTGCCTTGTCCGATGAAAGAGTATAGATTATGACAAACAACCCAAATAGGATTTCAGCAGCAATGTTCATACCATGATAATTTGTTTCCTGATCCTTCTAATTGGTCAACATGCATATCCAATAGGCATATGTTTGTCACGAAGGCTATACTCCAGAAGTATTTTTTATTGATAGATACTTGGTATATACTGGATTAATGTAACTTTAACATCTCCATGATTGGTCTTTGTCATCTTCAGGCACTCTAACAGCGTTACATAAGACAATTTGAGTGAAATAAACCTTTAAAAACAAGACCTATGACTAGTAAGTGGTGCCCTCTTTTTTTGAGTTGTTGAACTAAATTTCCATTATTTTCGATGCATAGTGTGTTGAAACTTGCTTGGATACGGATAAGTATATCACTGTGGCTTATCAGTTTTTCACATTTCATATTTACAGTATACAGTCGGTCCTTGCCATTGGTTAGTTAGAATTAGAGCATCAGAACGTCAAGGATTTGTTGGTAACAATTAAATCTGTAACACTCTCAGGACCGCCCGAAGACAGTTCGTTTGATGCGACTCGTTTGATGCGACTGCGACTCGGAAGAGTTTCGCTGAATGCCAAGACCCTTCGCGTTCTGAGCAGGAAGAAGATAGAAGTACTCGTTCCGAGGCTGTCCGCCATCCACCGAAAAGAGAGACGACCACGACAGCCTTACGACAAGCGAAGTGTATTATCTGTGACAGTAAATCGCATAAACAATGCGAATCTTGAAGGTCACACGTTCGGGTGAAGACATCATCTTGAAACAAGTTTGTCGCAACTAGAAAGGCTGAAGCACGGCCTGATTCACTGATGCGATATTTTGTGCACTGTTGTTTGTGGGATTTACTGTAACAGATAATACATTTCACTTGTCGTAAGGCTGTTGTGGTCGTCTCTGTATTCGGTGGATGGAGGACAGCCTGGGAACGAGTACTTCTATTTTCTTCCTGCTCAAGATGCGAAGGGTCTTGGCATTTAGCGAGACTCTTCATTTTTCTATAGAGAACAGAAGTCATGGTGTACTTTTTATAACATTCATTGGTAACATGATAAACAAACTCATCTCCTTTAACCAGCTGAAGTCGCTTGAGAACTTGATCATTGTGGACGTCACTTGCTTCTCGTATCCTTTTGCAACCATTAGTTGTGCTCGCGGTTTTATTCCCTGTGCTTTTCTGGCAGATGCTGATTTAGTCACATCACACGTTAACAAACAATCCTTGACGTTGATGCAAACCGAAACTGTTGATGCTCTAAGTCTAACTAACCACTGGCAAGGATCGACTGTATACTGAAAATATGAAATGTAAATGACTGATAAGCCACAGTGATATATTTATCCATATTTAAGCAATTTTCAACACACTATGCATCGAAAATAGTGGAAATTTAGTTCAACAACTCCAAAAAAGAGGGCACCACTTACTAGTCACAGGTCTTGCTTTTAATGGCTTATTATGACATATATAACGCTGTTAGAGTGCCAGAAGATGACAAAGACCAATCATGGAGATGTTAAAGTCACATTAATCCAGTATATACCAAGTATCTATAAAAAAAAATACTTCTGGAGTTTGGCCCTCGTGACAAACATAGGCCTATTGGATATGCATGTTGACCAATTAGAAGGATCAGGAAACAAATTATCATGATACGAACATTGCTGCTGAAACCCTATTTGGGTTGTTCCTCATAATAATCTATACCCTTTCATCGGACAAGACACAGACGCAGTTTCCATAGAACGAATGGGTAGCTCCTCAAGCGAACAAAGAACAGGTCCAAAACAAAATGTCTGCTTCCTGAAATGCACATGGCTTCAAAATAATGTAGTTTCCTTAAGGTAGATGGCAGCACCTTCTTAAGTAGTTCTGAGAGAGATAATCACTGGATGGATTGTACTCAAACAGTTTTGTTTGCGTTTGTGTTAAAAATCGCGATTAATCATGCCTGGGCATGTAATTAACCACTGCCAATTTTGTCTGTACATGGCTGTCATCTTGGATTTATTCAAATTAATCAATTTGAATAGATATAGCCGATATACAATGATTAAGCAGTGATATTTCATGATTGTAACACCACAGATTCATACAAAAAACTCTATTGGACTTACTATAACACTTACTTTGTCTTTGTCTTTCCTGACTGATGTCTTAACCTGAAGCTTTTGGCGGCCATTTTGAATTTATGCAAATTAGATCAACTCAAAAGGGGTTGATTATGGTTCCAATGAATAGCTTGGTATCAAAAACCCATACATAGGCACCAAAACCAACTTCATATCAGACTTACTTTTAAAGCTAGACCAATTTAACCAAATTTGGTTAATGTCGCTTTTTGGGGGTAGGGGTAACTTTTGTTGACTTTTGATCCCACTGGTACTATACAATACCCTGAATCATAAATATGATGCATGCAGTTATCAAAAGTCTTAATAAGGAAACTTCTTACCAATTTTGGTTGCTTTATCTACAAAATTGGGTGTCTGAGGGGTGATCGAATTTTGAGCGACTTTCAAATTGAAAGTGATTTTGGGGCAAAATTTCGCTAAATAGCGTATTTTTTGCTGAAAAAGAAGGTTTATGGTATTGAACCATGCTAAAAATGTGTTAGTTATGTATAAACATGATAAATAAATGCTACATTTGAATCTAATTCTGTCTACCAGTGAATTATTATATGAAGACTCAATTTCAGCATTTTGGCCAATGTCATAATCATGTATTGAGCTGTGCAGAAAAAACGTACTTGATCTGGGAGTGTTACCCAAACTTTTTCCAATGGTCTCAACATATAGAACTGGAAAATCCCAAGTGTTGCTGTAAAAGAGAGATGTACACAGAAACCCCCCAGAGCCAGGACTATTAGAATAGGTTAACCAGAAAACTATGCTGTGAAGTCATGTGGCACTGTCAGCATGTCGGCACCTCTTCCCACTTCCCTTATATGCGTTGTAATTTTTACCTGTATATGGCGAGATTCTGCTGGTGGACTTTTCGTCCCCAGGGCTCACCTCCTGTACAGACCTTTTGGTCTTTGATTTTTGTTGGCATTGTGGGAAGTTGATGCTGGGTCGACATCGTGCCTTACAGACTAGTCTTTTGTGCTAAATGCCATCATTTTCATCTGACGACGATACAGTTCAACAATCCCCAGTGTACGAGTTGTCACAGTGACACAGCTCACCAATTACCAATATACGAGTTGTCAGAGCATTTCCATCATAGCTCTCTATATTTGTATTTAATACCGCTAATGCCAGTGCTATGGGCCGTGTGGTCATGTTATCCAAGTTGCCACAAGAACAGGTACAATAAAAGTGAACCTGAGATACAACATATATCACGAATCGTTAGATTCTTGCTGTATGCTTTGGAATAGATTAACCTGAAAACCATAATGTGAAGTCTGGCTCTGTGGCTCTGTCAGTATGTCGGCACCTCTTCCCACTTCCCTTATATGCGTTGTAATTATAAAGAAGAAACGTCTGTGAAAGGCCTTTTTCAGACTAGCTCTCCGACATCTTAATCAGATCAAAGATGTCGCCTAAAACATAACTTTCGTCGTCATGGCTACAAGGCCTTTGGTGCAGGGGCGTTCAAAGGAATCCAAAGTCTCCAATTGGGCCCATGCCGTGTCCAGGACCGGTCGATCAAGAATGGTGAATGGGGTTGCCGTACATGCGGATATTGTGACTGGCGTAAAAGTACCGGAGCTAGTCCGTCTCCTTATGCCGTAATAAATATCAAAAGGTAAGGTTTAACTTGAATGCGGTGGCTTTGTCCTAAAAAAAATGCTATAAGCATAGTCGGGCAGGCTGTTGATATCATCAAATATAGAGACTCCTTTCTGAATGCTTTGAGTGGGTTCTGATGCCATACCGACCTCCGTTGTATGGATGCAATTGCCACTGGATTGACTGACCATATCCAGGTAATCAATGTCGTCGTCGTCGTCCTTACGGGTGTTAAGTGTCGCCAGGACATTTTTGCAGGTCACGGAGGTGAGAACTGGATAGTCCGTCTCGTCTTTCTACTTGACGCGCTTGATAATTTGCTCATTGCTTTCGGCCAGTGCGTCCTCATTAGCACGAGATCTGGTCAACTGGATGGCTGATCGATCGTCCAGTGTAAACAGCTGGTCCAAAATAGGTACCACTTTCTCCAAGGCCGTCCATAGATCAGGGTCTAAGGTGAAGCTTCTGGTGGAGTCCTGATAACGCCCCATGCATGCGAAGAATGACCCACAGTGTACATAGATGACATTCTCCGTGTGGATGGGGTAACCGCCGAGCTCCCCACTCAACGTCCATTGAAATTTGGTCCAGCCATCGCGATGTAGCGTTACCTTTTTTGATGTGGACTCTGGTAGACATCACCGTCTTCCACAATGGTGACTTCATCCTAATAGACGTGTAACCCCACCTCGGGTGTAAGGGGAAGAGGTGCTCATAGGGCTGGCGATATGGTCGACGAAACAACGCGTTATGAAATGACCCACACCGTCACTGACCCTCGTAGTTATAGTTCATTGGTTCGTCCGGTTGCGCATACGCAGCCCTATGCCCTCACCCCACTTTAGTTTACCCTAATGTACAGGCGACTCAATTGTTGAAATCCCCATGTCTCTAACTCCAACCGTTCTCTGTATAGGATACCACTTCCCTTTGCGCATGCTCAGCTCTATACCCTCACCCACATTACCCTAGGGTGGAAGACTTGATCCAGGCGACTCATTTGGTGAAATCCCCAGGTGTCTGGCCCCATTGGTTCTCCGTACAGGGTTCCACTTTCGGTTGCGCACTCGCAGCCCTATGGCCTCCCCTCGCACTACCGTAATGTCCAGGCGACTCGATGAAAAACCTCATGTCTCTAGCCCATTCGTTCTTCGCATAGGATTCCACTTCCGGTTGCGTATGAGGACCCCTATGTCCTCACCCCACATTACCCTAGGGTGAAAGCTTGGGTCCAAGCGACTCATTTGGTAAAATCACTTTGTCTCTAGCCCATTGGTTCTCCGTACAGGATTGCACTTCCGGTTGCGTTTGCGTAGCCTTATGTCCCCAGCCCACATTCTCCTAGCTCGGAAGTCTGGGTCCAGGCTACTCAAACAATGAAACTTCGGATGTCTCTAGGGCAGATATCCGGAAATTCCTGGAGATGTCATTTAACATTGAAGTAAACTGAAGAGGATCTTTGGTCGTATTTATGTATTTTGGCTGGGTCCATACGCCGGGTTCCGAAAGGGCACGTAGACGCCTCTTGACCCCTTTGAAGGAGAAGATAAGTAGTATTGACCTTTGCCATTTCTGACGTCCAAGCCTCTTCTGGTCACGTGACCCAAACCAGAAGTTACCTTCGACACTCCGCATGCGCTCTATTCATATTTATCCGGTATCGCGCATGCGCATGGAACAAGATCATTTCCTGTCATGTAACCGGACAGACAGTGACGCCACAAAGGTCAAAGGACAATACAACTTTATCTCCCCTTTATATATTACTGTACTTGTAGTTATGAACAGGCCTACAATTTAGAGAGAAAATAGAAAAACATATATTGACATATTTATTTTGTCTCCAACAGTGTTTAGGTTTGAATGCAAATGATATAAGAATTGTTTAACGTTTCATACATAATGCGGTTTCTTTTTCGGCAAAACGGTACCTGCAATCAATGGTGTTTTGTTCAAGATTACCTTAAGCTCCAGTCAAATTTCTACAAAAAAGACACCTTGCACGACGAGCCTGCTTCACAATACTGGTTTATCCAGCATCATTTGTAAAGCTGAAATAGTGGTAGTGCAATACTGGACACCCATAATCAAGAACAATTCAGTATGATTTAAAAAAGATATTTACCGAGAGGTGAGTTGGATCTCTCTTGCTCCAGACGTTCTCTCATCCTATCGCGAACAGGCAGAATCCGCCCACAGAAGTTCAGTACTTCATGTTCAGCAATTGGAGCCGATGAAGGATTTCCTCCTGTATCTATACGTTGGAAGGCACGGAATTGTTGTGTTCTTGTTTTCTTCGGTTCTGCGTTTACCTTGAACATTTTTCCTTCTGTGCAACTATGATGCGGTACAATGTCATACTCAATGACATATCGGAATGTTAACTGACTTCCATAGCGCACAGGTATGAATATTGGATCACCAATGCAGCGTGCAGACATCGTTTCCTTACTCCTGTATTGATCTTCAAAGCAATTAATCAGTTTCCCCGATTCAATACGTAATTGTCGTGCGAATTCGTTGAACTTCTCGTCTGGCACTTCAACTCCCACGACTTGTCTTGCGTCGTATTCATTTGTCGCTTTTTCATCAGCTATTCCGAAATGAATAGTTCCATTCTGTCTTGAATTCAAACAAGCGCATGCAAACCGTACCATAGTGTTCACTAATATCAGAATCCAGTCATTGTCAGATGGTTTTTTCCCAGAATCTTCCTTTGTATTGAACAATTTGAACTCATGAATCGGCTCAAGCAAATTCTTCCCCAGAGCGCCTTCAACGCAATCTAATTGTTTGCCATCCATATAGTAGAAATCGCTGGGAACAGGTTCCTTAAATTTGCGTGGGTGTTGTTTACTGAGATTATCTGATGGTCCCGCTATCGCACCATGAATAGTATCCATATTAGTCGCCATATTGGATTTAGAAATCAATCCTTGTCACTGACTGGCTATAATGAGATCGAGATTTAATCCCAGGAATTGCAAACTGCAGCCTGGCTGAAAATGGAGAGAAAATCTGTTCTAGCTCGTATATCCCATGTGATACTCTGTCAGACAAGGCAGTTATATATAAACATAAACCTTGTGAAATACTTTTCTTGATAGTTATTGCGAAATACTGACAATTCTGACTATTGTATAAAAAATGGCGTCTAGCAAGTGTTTCCCGGTGGAACTTCTTGATATTGAATGCAGACAACTTAGGCGAGCGCGATGAGGACCAGAGCTTGGGGACTTTAATTCCCACCCCCTCACCCCCCCTAATCCCCCCCCCCACCCCCACCATACAGCCACCACGTATACCGTTTACAAGTTTATCTTATGTACTTTTTAATAAGTCTCGTTCTGGTCCTGAAATACGGTGCCATGTACTGGTGAACTGGAAAAATCTAGTTCAATAGTGCACCATATACCATGATTTTTCATTCTTTGTTAAGGGAGTTGGTATTCAAATGACTATATTTTTGGTATTAGTCAAGCGTTAATAATAGATTAGTATAGGCTCTGGGGGGGTTTCTGTGTACATCTCTCTTTTACAGCAAAACTTGGTATTTTCCTGTTCTGTATGTTGAGACCCTTGGAAAAAGTTTGGGTAACACTCCCAGATCAAGTACGTTTTTTCTGTACAGCCTAATACATGATTACGCCTTGACGCCAATCAGCCAAAATAGCAAATTTCAGTTTTCACGAAATAATTCAACATTAGGCAGCATTAGATTCAAATGTAACATTTATTTATCATGTTTAGACATAACCAACACATTTTTAGCATGGTTCAATACCATAATCCTTCATTTTCAGCACAAAAATAGGCTATTTGGCGAAATTTTGCCCAAAAATGACTTTCAATTTGAAAGTCGCTCAAAATTCGATCACCCCTCAGACACCCAATTTTGTAGATAAAGCAACCAAAATTGGTCAGAAGTTTCCTTATTAAGTCTTTTGATAACTCCATGCATCATATTTATGATTCAGGGTATTGTATGGTGACAAATGTCAACAAAAGTTACCCCTACCCCCAAAAAGCGGCATTAACCAAATTTGGTTAAATTGGTCTAGCTTTAAAAGTAAGTCTGATATGAAGTTGGTTTTGGTGTCTATGCATGGGTTTTTGATACCAAGCTATTCATTGAAACCATAATCAACCGCTTTTGAGTTAACCTAATTTGCATAAATTCAAAATGGCCGCCAAAAGCTCCAAGTTAAAGGTGAAATGCAAAGGCTTTTAGATTCTCCTTTTTACATTTTATATAGGTTGAATAATGATAGAAATACCAGTCTATCTACTTCACTTGGTGAAATTTGAATTATTTTGTCTGTTAGAATCTTTTCAAAAGTTGGTACTCCTAGCACAGCTGAGTTCAGATTTGCAAAAAGCTCATCGCTTATCTTTCCTTGACTGTGACGTCACGTCAGACCAGCCGCCCGGAGACTGAATGTTACAAGTACTGACGTGCGGCCAGATGGTCTGATGTGACGTCACAAAACAGCGTCAAACAAGGGCAGATAAGCGATGCGGATTTCATTTATCAAATTGACCGGGCTGGAGATATTAACTTTGAAGCACTTTTCAAAAGCTACCAGGAGACAAAATACTTCAAATAAAACCAAACGAAATACAAAGGCTGATATTTCCATCATTAACTAGCCCACGAAGAATATAAAAAGGAAAATTTGTAAACCTTTGCATTTCACCTTTAAGTCATCAGTCAAGGAGGACAAAGTAAGGTGGCCCTCCACAGTTTCGTAGTAATGGCCCCTCTCTAATTTCATAATACGATAGACTGCCCTTGTTCTGCTACATCATAATTCTTCTTGTCTTCTTAATAGCTTATATCTATAATGCCATCCTATTCAGCATTATCAACGCTGCAAACGAGTACGTACAAATCGAGTGCTGGCTTCGTCTACACGCTGATCGGGATCATGGAGTAAAGTTTGTCCTGCCTCAGTTATGCCCCTTGGGCGTGCCTAAAAATCGGGACTCATTTACGGGAAGAAAATCTGACAAAAAGCGGGCAGGTTGACACCCACTTTTGTTTGCCTTTTTAAGTTGAGACCGGACCAGGGAACGTGAGTAAGAAGTTTAATTGAAATCGCTCGTACAGATTTTTCTGGAAATTGAGCCGAATTTGACCATTTTTCGACATTTTTAAGGGGTTTTCTAGGAAAAATGAAGCAAGCATGGAGGAGAATGTTCGAGTTTAATTTTTCTATAACATAGCAGTGTTATATCCTAAAATAATAGTTTCATCATGCTCTTTCAGAAAATATATGCATATAAGTGATTTGGGTTGAAGGTTTTACGACAACTGGTGGCCGAAAAACGGACCCATAGTCTATTCCATGCCGAATGGAAGAATCTCTGGAGTGCACCCTAAGTGTTACAGTAAGTCCAATAGAGTTTTTTGTATGGATCTGTGGTGTTACAATAATGAAATATTACTGCTTAATCAATGTACGTAGGCCTATAGCTATTCAAATTGATTAATTTGCATAAATCCAAGATGACAGCCATGTACAGACAAAATTGACAGTGGTTAATTACATGCCCAGGCATGATTAATCGCGATTTTTAACGCAAACGCAAACAACTGTTTGAGTACAATCCATCCAGTGATAATCTCTCTCAGAACTACTTGAGAAGATGCTGCCATCTACCTTAAGGAATCTACAGCATCTTGAATCTATGTGCATTTCAGGAAGCAGACATTTGGTTTTGGACCTGTTCTGTGTTCGCTTGAGGAGCTACCCATTCGTTCCACGGAAACTCTGCCTTGTCCGATGAAAGAGTATAGATTATGACAAACAACCCAAATAGGATTTCAGCAGCAATGTTCATACCATGATAATTTGTTTCCTGATCCTTCTAATTGGTCAACATGCATATCCAATAGGCATATGTTTGTCACGAAGGCTATACTCCAGAAGTATTTTTTATTGATAGATACTTGGTATATACTGGATTAATGTAACTTTAACATCTCCATGATTGGTCTTTGTCATCTTCAGGCACTCTAACAGCGTTACATATGACAATTTGAGTGAAATAAACCTTTAAAAACAAGACCTATGACTAGTAAGTGGTGCCCTCTTTTTTTGAGTTGTTGAACTAAATTTCCATTATTTTCGATGCATAGTGTGTTGAAAATTGCTTGAATACGGATAAGTATATCACTGTGGCTTATCAGTTTTTCACATTTCATATTTACAGTATACAGTCGGTCCTTGCCATTGGTTAGTTAGAATTAGAGCATCAGAACGTCAAGGATTGTTGGTAACAATTAAATCTGTAACACTCTCAGGACCGCCCGAAGACAGTTCGTTTGATGCGACTCGTTTGATGCGACTGCGACTCGGAAGAGTTTCGCTGAATGCCAAGACCCTTCGCGTTCTGAGCAGGAAGAAGATAGAAGTACTCGTTCCCAGGCTGTCCGCCATCCCCCGAAAAGAGAGACGACCACGACAGCCTTACGACAAGCGAAGTGTATTATCTGTGACAGTAAATCGCATAAACAATGCGAATCTTGAAGGTCACACGTTCGGGTGAACACATCATCTTGAAACAAGTTTGTCGCAACTAGAAAGGCTGAAGCACGGCCTGATTCACTGATGCGATATTTTGTGCACTGTTGTTTGTGGGATTTACTGTAACAGATAATACATTTCACTTGTCGTAAGGCTGTTGTGGTCGTCTCTGTATTCGGTGGATGGAGGGCAGCCTGGGAACGAGTACTTCTATCTTCTTCCTGCTCAAGATGCGAAGGGTCTTGGCATTTAGCGAGACTCTTCATTTTTCTATAGAGAACAGAAGTCATGGTGTACTTTTTATAACATTCATTGGTAACATGATATACAAACTCATCTCCTTTAACCAGCTTAAGTCGCTTGAGAACTTGATCATTGTGGACGTCACTTGCTTCTCGTATCCTTTTGCAACCATTAGTTGTGCTCACGGTTTTATTCCCTGTGCTTTTCTGGCAGATGCTGATTTAGTCACATCACACGTTAACAAACAATCCTTGACGTTGATGCAAACCGAAACTGTTGATGCTCTAAGTCTAACTAACCACTGGCAAGGATCGACTGTATACTGAAAATATGAAATGTAAATAACTGATAAGCCACAGTGATATATTTATCCATATTTAAGCAATTTTCAACACACTATGCATCGAAAATAGTGGAAATTTAGTTCAACAACTCCAAAAAAGAGGGCACCACTTACTAGTCACAGGTCTTGCTTTTAATGGCTTATTATGACATATATAACGCTGTTAGAGTGCCAGAAGATGACAAAGACCAATCATGGAGATGTTAAAGTCACATTAATCCAGTATATACCAAGTATCTATAAAAAAAAATACTTCTGGAGTTTGGCCCTCGTGACAAACATAGGCCTATTGGATATGCATGTTGACCAATTAGAAGGACCAGGAAACAAATGATCATGATACGAACATTGCTGCTGAAACCCTATTTGGGTTGTTCCTCATAATAATCTATACCCTTTCATCGGACAAGACACAGACGCAGTTTCCATAGAACGAATGGGTAGCTCCTCAAGCGAACAAAGAACAGGTCCAAAACAAAATGTCTGCTTCCTGAAATGCACATGGCTTCAAAATGTTGTAGTTTCCTTAAGGTAGATGGCAGCACCTTCTTAAGTAGTTCTGAGAGAGATAATCACTGGATGGATTGTACTCAAACAGTTTTGTTTGCGTTTGTGTTAAAAATCGCGATTAATCATGCCTGGGCATGTAATTTACCACTACCAATTTTGTCTGTACATGGCTGTCATCTTGGATTTATGCAAATTAATCAATTTGAATAGGTATAGCCGACATACAATGATTAAGCAGTGATATTTCATGATTGTAACACCACAGATCCATACAAAAAACTCTATTGGACTTACTATAACACTTATTTTGTCTTTGTCTTTCCTGACTGATGTCTTAACCTGAAGCTTTTGGCGGCCATTTTGAATTTATGCAAATTAGATCAACTCAAAAGGGGTTGATTATGGTTCCAATGAATAGCCTGGTATCAAAAACCCATACATAGGCACCAAAACCAACTTCATATCAGACTTACTTTTAAAGCTAGACCAATTTAACCAAATTTGATTAATGTCGCTTTTTGGGGGTAGGGGTAACTTTTGTTGACTTTTGATCCCACTGGTACTATACAATACCCTGAATCATAAATATGATGCATGCAGTTATCAAAAGTCTTAATAAGGAAACTTCTTACCAATTTTGGTTGCTTTATCTACAAAATTGGGTGTCTGAGGGGTGATCGAATTTTGAGCGACTTTCAAATTGAAAGTGATTTTGGGGCAAAATTTCGCTAAATAGCGTATTTTTTGCTGAAAAAGAAGGTTTATGGTATTGAACCATGCTAAAAATGTGTTAGTTATGTCTAAACATAATAAATAAATGTTACATTTGAATCTAATTCTGTCTACCAGTGAATTATTATATGAAGACTCAATTTCAGCATTTTGGCCAATGTCATAATCATGTATTGGGCTGTGCAGAAAAAAACGTACTTGATCTGGGAGTGTTACCCAAACTTTTTCCAATGGTCTCAACATATAGAACTGGGAAATCCCAAGTTTTGCTGTAAAAGAGAGATGTACACAGAAACCCCCCCAGAGCCAGGACTGGATGTCAATTACAAAATGTCAAAATATTCATATTCTCATCACCAATGTGACTCGTGTACGGCTTTTAACTTCATTAAACCTAGGCGGAATATAGTTTGGAAACTCAAGAAATAATCAGAAATGTTTCATCTGGACGAAAAGAAATTCAGGATCAAGTTGAATGAAAGATAACACCTCTGTATTTTAGCGTTAAGACTCCAATATTGGGGTTATTATTTTTCAAAGTACTTAACAAGTTGTTATTATCAGTCAATGTAGCTCGGAAATATTAATGCGACGTCAGTCATAATGGACCATTCCCAAATTATAAGAAAATCCACTTCAAGTAAGGGGTAAGGCTTCTCCTATGGATATAACAATTAAACGGTGTGATAAGGAATGCATCATAAATCTAACCGAGACATGATGCATTACATGTATATGCTTTCCAAAAATACGACTAGATTCATGTGCGTTTCTATATACTTCTATGCAAAAACGCTAAATTTCAGTTTGCATCTAATATACCTTATTTTGATGACAAAGGTCGATTACGATACATTGTAAAATCTTTCATTGGTAATTAGTCTGTGAAAAAAGCACCTCTCGTCCATATATGAGATAGGAGGGCGGTTAATGTTGACTATCAGGATGTGGCTTCAATAACAAAACAAAGTATGAGAAAAAGTATATATTGGATATACAATCATCCCATGGCCTAATGAATCATTCTCAGTAGATGCTCCTCTCAATACGTGCTGAATCAATCATTGATTGTTCCAAAGTATGATATATCGGGGTATAGGCTTCCACACAGAACCAACATTTGAATCCGATTTCTGATATTAGGGTATGATTTTTGGAGAGGGTCTCACGGAAGGCTTGTTCTATAACAATAACATGACATCTGTTCTCAACGTAACTGAAAAAACATATACTATATATCTCAAATAATTATGTTGAGAAGCATTTTTTTCCTGGCCACACAAGGACGATTTTGGTCGGTTAACTACAGGGGCTCAACTTGCCCCGCCCCCAGTTGCCTTGGAATGCCCTAAATCTGTCGATGATGTAGGAAAAGATTCATGTACTATTGTATTCTAAAAATATTTACGCCAATTATTTTAACTTGACCGTGAAATACCAATTATATATGATGACAGATTTATTACATCATTTCTCTTCAATATTTGTATCTAATTCCGGATAAGCAGGTTCGAGGGGCAGTTCGGTTATTACAGCCATGGTGGCCACAAGAACATATACATAAAAGCGTTACTGAGATAGTGAATATCGAGGAAATCACTTCTGATCCATATTTGGGAGGAGAACCGTCAGTCAACACTATCTCCACTGCCATGATATGTTACCCGCTAATTAGTTACGAACTAAGGATGAGAATGTATTTGAATAGTTAATAACAAGAGCCATAATTGGCTTCAATATACGCCCGCCCAACACCTCTTCTCCTATGAATCATGTAACACAACAAAAATTGGAAGTTTCTCAGATATAGATCGACCAAGCGGGGATGGACAGGCGGACGGAAAGTGTTTTTTTGGGCTGGCGTATATAAACTTTCTGAATCCAATTCGAGTATTTACAGTTAACATTACTGAACAAACAATGTGTAGTTTTGACTATATCCAATGGAAATCTGAGGTGGAATGTGTGCTGATAATGCTACATGCTGATATAAATGATTTATCCATTCGAACCATGTGACACTGTATAACAGTATACCAGACCATACACGCGATATATGAACATGGTACGAGATTAACTTACCAGTACAAGCCTATTCTTGATAATGACAATGTACTAAATCATGATGAAATGATGAAGTGGAATATATTGTCCACACCTGTCCCAATCCACATCTTTGAATCAACAATTATAAACCTACTGTTTGATTACACTTACTGCGGCTTCATTCATTTTGAAATGCATACAGATTGTTATAAGCCAGTAGGCCTATATATGTATTAACGCGGGTGGGGCAATATTTTCTCGATGTTGTGCAATTTTATCTGAGCTGACGTTCTCATGTTTATTAGTTTTTGAAAATAGGACACTCAACACAGACGAGGTCATCCGACTGAGGAATGTGGGTTCCAGCTCAATAAATTCCACAGAATATCAGTTATGTCAGAGGCCACAAATATGTACACTGCTCGTGTAGTAATCTACGACTCTAGCTGACATTTGATTTATTATATATTAAAATTTCCTTAAATATAGTAGTGAGTTGAGATTATCCATTGTATACTACATAGGGTTTTATTTTTCTAGAATATGCAAGTAATAATTCCTTGGTCATTTAAATCAAAATCGGCACACCTTAGAGTCCATGCAATGAAAATTTTTCCCGCCCGAATTGATTATAACCTACATTTTGCTTCGTATTCATGGGACATATTCATCAATGTAAACAATGCATCTACGACTTATAGGTCTACGTTTGTATATTCATACAAATTTATTGTTGGAAATGTCTTACGTTTAACTGGACAATGGTTGTGAAATGAATGGGTCGAGGGTGCTTACATAGTGATTTGATTACCATATTTTCAGATACGGCTTAAAATGATCAAACACCATAATACACACCAAGATTTGTATTGACTCGGGAAGCTGTTAGATAGAATATTTAAAAAAAAAGACTTCATCAAACATGGCCGCTAAACACTGAACGTTGTACGTGTTTACACATCATACAACACCATGAGTAGTATGGAGAGGAGATGTTGACATTCATTGACCTCCAAAAATGTGCATATCGTGGAGATCACGGGGAGGTCAAGATGACAATAGTTTCGGCAAACATCGCTTTTCCGGTCACCTGACAGGAAGTGATCCCGGAGATGTATTCAGAAATTGAAATTAGAATAAGAAATATAACTGGCACAAACAAGATGTCAGTCAGACATGGAAAATTTTCAAAGGCAATGACAGGCTACCCGAAAACAAACTATATTGATCGAAATGTTTTCTGCATGCATGGACAGACCGAATATTTCCAGTTTTGTGTTTCCCTGCTTCCTCCCTTGTGTGGCTTACCAATAAATGCTTGATGATGTTTAGCCATTGTTCTTTCATGAAACTACAAGCTGATACTTAATATGCACATATGCTGTTTCGCCTACATGTTCTTCTGATATGAAATTTCTGGATTGTGAAACTTATAAAAGGTATACACATGGTAACATAAAAACAATGCTGGTTGCATTTTCTATTTCCAACATTTGTAACATGTATTTTATATAAATTTTTATACCTATATTTCGACAGTGTTTATTTTATTGAAGCAATGCTCATATAGTTTATATGAACACATTTTAACAATGTTAGACTTCTGTTGACAGTTTCGAGAAGCTTTGTTTATCTAATTGTCCTGAAACCTGATGAAGTAGGCCCCTACATCCATGACAATACAACCCTTGGTGCAATGCGGGCCCCAACATCCATGACAATTAAATGGCTGATGGGGATCTGTGTGCAATTCAGTTAGCCTGTCACCTCCCTCATGTAACATTACATCAACTGAATTGCCAGAGCGAGGTCCCTTGACCGGCACAGTCGGAAGAGCACGCTTTAATTTGGTGTATCCGGTTACATGTAAGACTTCATGCCTTTACGGCACATGTACTTTGCGTGGGCAATGGCAATTTAACTGGTTTCGTGTTACTTGAGCGATGTAAGATTTCTGGATAAGCGTTCACGTGTCATGTAGATGAATGAATACACAATTCATCACGTGATTGACACAGATATAATACGTCATCAGGATTTGAGACCATTGTTCTTTTTAATTCATACAGTTCGAATAAAGAAGTGAACTCAAAGCAAGCGCTGATGTAAGTACGTATGTCTCCTACGCTGGTCACAAAGACACACATTTACCTTATCTGTACATGCCCCGAGTCAGATCCAAAGTCTGGCATAGATCTAACCGCTGAAAAGTTAATGGTTATTCCCCTTATTACTTGACATATTTCAGATATAGCTGAGGCAAAGATACTAAAACATATGGTTGGCCATCCCTGCCACAATTCGTCATTTTATACCATGGTATAAACTATTTACAGGATGCCTGTAAATAATATATACCATGGTATAAAACTCATATCGATTTTTTTACCAACAAACAGGTAAGTTTGGATAGGATATAATTTTAATTAAATTGCTAACCGGTCTTACAGGTCTACCTCCGGTTAAGTGAACGTCGCTTATAAGTCCTGAAATACCAAAACAACGGAAAACAAACCCTACTAGTCTATATTGTGTGTGACCTAAATATTATTCACATGAGATTAATATAAAGTAAATTCAACAACTTATACGTTATTTCAAACACGGTAAGGGTCTTGCAAGCGAGAGTGACATCTCAGCGGACAATTAATTGTCGTTTTTGGTTTCTCAAAATCAAAAAATTGAAATTTGACCATCAATTTTCAATTTTCGTTTTTCGTTTTCTGTTTCTCAAAATCAAAAATTGAAATTTGACATTCACTTTTCAATTTTTGTTTTTCGTTTTACTTCTCGCAAAAATGAAAATCAAAGAAGATGGTACGATAGGGCGGGATTTTGGCCTATACGTGATGCGGTTGAAATCGAAAAAATAAAATGTCCTCAAAATAATTGTGTTTTAATGTAACAACAAAAGATCATATATGTACATAATATGTAAAAGGTTTAGCTCGATTGCGTTATCGTTGTAGTCATGACATTTAATTCAAATCCACAATATGTGCTATTTCGTGAAAAAAAGGGTCTAAATCGAGTCATTTAAACACACATTTAGAATCGAAGAACCCCTTGGACCAAAAAGATTTTCCAGCAGTGGAGATATAATGCCATCGCACATCACCAGATTCAATGGCGTTTTGGTCCAAGGGGTCCTTCATCTCTAAATGTGCATTTGAATGACTCGAGTTAGACCCATTTTTCACGAAATGGCACATGCTGCGGATTTCAGTTTCATGTCAAAACAATACTCATGAAGCAATCGAGCTAGAACTTTCACATATTGTGTACAAATATTTTCTCTTGCCGTTACATTAAAACATAATTATTTATAGGACATAGAATTGTTTCGATTTCAACCGCACCACGTATGGGCCAAAATCCCGCTTTATCGTACCATCTCCTTTTGAAAATTGGAACGATTTGTCCGTTTTTCGTTTTTGATTTTAACTTTGACGCGTCAATGCTAACTGCGCACGCGCAAGGCTCGTGTGTTCGCTTTCGGTCCGCGGAGTAGTACGGAAAGCGCAAATCGGGGTTGTATAGGCAGGAGTGGAGAATAACATAGAAAACCTGTAGAGGGAACGATATGGGAGTTTCGTTACACTATAGATCCCGAGCATTGGAGCTAGATTATAATGGGCAAGTTGCGCATGTGTAGGATCGAGTAGCCATATGTGCAGCAGGTGTGAATCATGATATGGAGAACAACGGGGTTGATAGACATGGGAGTTTCATTAAAGTAGGAAAGTATGATAAATACGTGGGTTCCCTAATCACAACCCCCGAAGGAACTCCCCGTGTCGATGGGTTAAAGCGTTTGACACCCGCACAGCCACTTAAAGCGTTGAAACGTTTTTGACGCTGAACGTTGACGGGCATCTGAACGCTCGAACGCTGGATTTAAAAAATAGAGAAGGAAGAATGGACCTGAAGCGTTGAAGCATTCAGACGTCTGGCGTCAATCGTGACGGTTGTGTGCTTGTTTGAAATGGTGTTTACCGGCCGCTTGCCATATACGGATTTCGCGGCCCATCACTGCGATGCTTACTCTTATTGGTATTACACCTTTGTTGGTATCTTTATAGGTACTATATTTTAAATCAATAACAAATAGCAGTTGTGTGCATGAATGCTGTTCGCTTTTATAGCGCTCTAAACATCTATTTTTAGAAATGAGAAAATGTAAGACTGCGATTTGATTGGTTAAAGCTTCAATGCCAACAACCAATGAGAACAGCGGGATGCCACCAGACATGTCTGGTGCATCTTCACAAGTCCAGGTAAATCGTAAATCCTCGCACAGGGTTTACCTGGACATTTTTTGGTGATTCGAGCGAGTTCTTGAGTTGTTGCCTCAATCTCGAAAATTTCATCCCCCGAGGTTATTTTGAATTAGCATGTGGCGGTTTTAGCTTTGACTCTCGATGTCGATTTCAGCCTGATATCAAAGTAGTTATGCCAGCGATGAAATTCAAACCTGTCACATCTCAAACCGTGCAGTGGATTAGCGTAATGTGCTATCTGAGCCTGTTCAATAGCCTGGCTCCCGAGGATGGCCTAATGGACCGCATGCCTCTCACGCTCCTCACCTCTTATACGACACGATTTGCGTTTTCTATTCTACTCGTCCTACCGGAAGTGACGTCATGACCATTCCACGTCCGAACCTAACATTGATACGTCAAAGTTGAAATCAAATAACGAAAAACCGACAAGTCGAGGCAATTTTCAATATTTGATTTTCATTTTTGGGCGAAGCGAAATTGACGGTCAAATTTCAATTTCTGATATTGACATTACAAAAACAAAAAACGAAAATTGAAAACTGACGAAATATGTCAACTCAAATAGCAGTATTGCAAAATCTCTATGTACAGAGGGTGAACCTTGGAGCTAAGGGCCACCATCCGAATTTCACCATCAGCAATTATGCAAGAAAATGATTTTTTTGAGATTTTGAGACTGCAAGGGAGAGATTTTCAATCTGTATATTTGGTGAGAGTGAGTAGGATTTAACGTCGCTTTTAGCAGTCTTTGGTATGATACAACCTGAAATTCTATATTTAAAAAAAGAAATTATGTTTTGTGTACTGTGTAACTATAGTGCACAGTGTACATAGAAAAGCTATTGATGGATGTTTGTGCTAGGTCAGCAACTGCTTGTTATTTCGCTCTTTCTGATGTCAATTCTCATTTTGCTGGCTTTTTTAGTTCATTAACACATTAACGGTTTGACAGGTGTCTGTCATTTTTTGTTTTCAAAACAGTTTTAGTATGATACATGTGGTGGAGATTTCTTACTTCTTTGTGACATTGAATTTATTATCCTATGTTGCAGATATAACATTAAATGAGAGAAATCTACCAACCTGAATTCAGATGTAGTTCCAGATTTTTCTAATTGCAGGCTGTGTCGCTCTAAGAAATGTAAACGTCCAGCCACGTAGAGACTAATCCGTGAATGATCTCGACGAGTAGATTGGACGAGTCTATTACGAACATGTTAGGGGTGACATTGTTAGATTGTAGGGAACAGTTGTTTCATCAGGTATATATTGCTGTATGGGGTGAAATAACATCAAACATATATACCTTTATTTTCCGATAATATTTAGGTTTGGGTTTCCACTGATATTTGTGCATATTATATAGGTGTAAAATAATCCGGGCCACCACCAATAATAGTCACGGAGTTAGAAATCGGAGTTTCCGAGAAAGATATTATTATCTCATTAATCTCTGAATTTGTTTGAAATTCCCGTACCAAAAGTACTTCTAAAATGCCGTGTAAATATTTCATATTTGTATATCTTCAACTTAGTCCGATGTTATATTTTCTGAATGTGGTATGAAATATGCCGTATTTCTCAAATCTAAACTTCACCAGATCAAGACCGAACACTATACAAGTAGTATAATATCAAGTGTTTTTCGCTACTGATCATTGATCATGAGCAGGTTCACGATCAAGTTCAGTGACGTCATCTTGATCAGGGGGCAGGGTTAAATGGGGAGGCCAGGATGGAAGGAGAAGACTTGGATGAAATGACGAGGCTAGGGGTGAAATGAATAGCGAGCAAATTGCTGATTTAAGTTCGGTTCGGTTCAGAGAGGAAAGGGTGCAGTGAAAGTGACGTCATCACCGGAGCATGATCAATGATCAGCAGCAGGCTGAGGATCAGGAACAGATTTAGTGCAGTCACCATGATCAGAGGTGAAGGATGGGGTCGAGGTGAAATGAGGAGCGAGCAAGATGTTAAAGAAGTTGAAAAACCTGATCAGGTTCAATGATTCGACTAGTCAGAATCAGAATTTTCCTAAAAATGTACTCAGGTGACCAAGCTTTTCCGTCATTTAGTCTTCGCTCATTTATAAGTACCCTGCCCATGCCCACGATTCATGTACACCCATGGACCCACATTGACATTGATGTACATGGACGATGCACATACACATGAACGATGTAGTGGTCTGTATACATTTACATTAAGAGTATATAATGACCAAACGTGATCATATGATTCTATTTTGATGAGAATGTTCAAGCATTAACATCACCACACATGTCTAATGTTTGCCGTATATGTTGTAAGACATGAAGCAGACATTAAGTTTAGAAAGACAAATGCAATTAATACATGGTAATCAAACATTCATGAAGATGTCAAGACAGGGACAAACATCATTTGGGTTGGAACATACAATTATGGATGGGGTCTAAAGTGCGTAGTAATGCAAAATACACAAGTTGAGAAACTATTACGTCAATTAACGATGGGCGTCGCCGAAAGGACGAAATGCAAAAACTCCAAGATGACCACTTTGATGACGCCACAGTAACGTCATCTTCAAAACAGATGTTTTTTTGGTTGATTTTTCGGTCAGATTTTTCGAATATTTTTATTTATGTGTTTTATTTGCAAAAATGCCTGATAACTCAGTAAATAATAGTCTGATGTGAAATAAAATAGATTTTGCCCAAGTCACGGAGGACCAGCTTTCATGTTTTTGTCGTTTCGAAGATAGGGAAGAAAGTTTGGTAGGGGGAGGCATACTCTCCCCACCGGCCAGATAGGGTTAATTTAGAAAAAAAAACTTGAATCGCAATACATCCCTGATTTTGGGAAGTAGAGAACGATTATTTAGACAGTAATTCAGTTCATGCAGCTCGTGCAGTTAATATGAAATAACGCCTGTTGACCCCCTTCCCTCCCAACACACACACTCACTCACACACACACACACACACGCACACACACGCTCCTACCCCCACACACACACACACACATCACTTGGTTCACTTGGAGATAAAACATAACCGCTTTATTGAATATGTGCATTTGTCCGTTGAGAGCTACCATAATTTGATAGGATATATAATCCCTCCTGCCACGCCAGGGTAGTAGTGGCTACTCATCATCCTTCCTGGATTCCTCTTGGTATATATCCGGGTTGTAGTGGAATATTTTATCATTCCTCCTGTTATATCTGTGTTGTAGTGGATTATTTTGTCATCCCTTCTGCTACATGTATGCCAGGGTAGTAGTGCGTCATTCATCACACGTCATTTCACCAACTGTGTCGACAGTCCTACGAGCCGTCCTTCATCGTATATCCGAGGTGAGTTTACACGTCTATTATGATAAACTCACCATTTTGAAAGACCATGATATCTGCTGGTCAGACCCAAACAACACATCGAACACGGTTAACTTAAAGGGATGTACAGCAACCTCATACACATGGAGAATGTCGTCTACGTACACCGTGGTCCGTTCTGTGCAGGCTTGGTACGTTACTTGGAGCTCACTAGAGAATTCATCCTAGACTCAGATCTATGAACGGCCATCGTGAAAGTGATGCCAGCTGTTATCGCGCTATGGAGGGCGCAGTGACCGAACCCAATGGGCAAATCATCAATCGCATAGGAACCACGATAGGAACTACCCGGTTCTAACTTCCGTGGCTTCTAAAGATGTCCCTGTGAAACTTGATACCTGTATTCCACCTGCGTAGGACGACGACGTCATGGACTATCGTAATACGTTCAGTCAAACCGATGGCAATTACATTTATACAACGAAGGCTGATACAGCGTCAGAACTTCGACACCGGTGCTAAATATCCACTGATTTATTTTATGTTACTACTATCACATGACAGATCATACTGAAGGCTTATAAATACAGCCGAATGTTTTAGGTTAGTATTTATCCTAAACCATGCCGAGTCGGCGAACCAGATCACCGTTCACCAGGAATCCATCTCCGTCTGCGGATGAAGGAAACTTTACCACAGACCTGATGAACCGCCCACGGAGGCCTTACCGATCCAGGAAGCTGTGGATTCTATCTGCCAACGTCACTGGCCTTCCAGCGGCGCTGTTTTCACTACAATCGCCTGTTGGGCCTGTACCATTTCCGGTTTTTATAATACCAGGCTACCCACTACGCCTATATCGGGTTTGAGGACCAAGCTTCGGCATTCAAGTTGAATCTTACCTTCGGCTATTTATTAAGGCCCAAGGAAACTCCGGTAATTTTACCCGAGTAACAATACCCGCGTGTACGACCAGCCCTTCTTCATTGCGGATCGTGCGTCACTGGAGACGGAACTGGCCAGACTGGAGAATTTGGATACCTTGGTATGGGCCCGCGAATAACGCACAATCACCAAAAGGCAGGTGCAGATGAAAAACAACGTTTCTTTTTGGTTACTAAACTGATCGACCACTCGATTCTTTGACCTGACTGAAATGTCGGATAACGAAGTCTGACAAAACAGATTTTTCTCCCTCTCAATACGCGAGAGGGCCACAACCTTTGTCTTTCACATACTGATCATGACGGAGCATATAATATGTACGTTTCTCCGTTTCACCCCCGAAGTCTACCTATACGTCTATGAGGATAAGGTCGATATCATGGAAGAGGGATACGTGGACCCTACACAACTGCGACTGGCTCACATGCGTCTATCCCTGGAGGGTTTGGATCAAATTCAAACGTGTTTTGTCTGGTGAATTGAACGGCCACCTCATCCACTTCTGTCGCGATGTGGACATCAGACGCGGCCACCTTACTTGCTCAGTTACAAGCGTCTAATCCGTCATCCATAATTCAGCCGTCGTCCATTAGAGCATATCCGCGTCCATAATCCAAAGACCTATTCCATATTCCATATAACAGTATTAGCACCAAATTAAAGAAGACAATCATAGTATACATTTTCATAGGCTTGTTTGTTGACTCGGCTAAATGAGGGTACAGTGCATTTTTCCGTCCACCCTGTTCTGTGGTCTGCATCGGAAAATACCGTGACGGATGTGAATCAGGTGCTTACAGAGAACGAGTTGGACTGGCTCGTCCCATGGACGATGCGCTGACAAAAACCAATAAAATGTTCGACAAAGAATGTCGAACCGCCGCAAGATATTACCGTTATAAATAAACGATAGAATCTCGGTTCTTCATCATTCATCACCACGAAGAGAAAGTGTTGGAAACGTTGAATTACAGTCTCGACGTTCCGGTCGCCTAAACTGCATTTTCCAGCTGTCTATCGAGCGCTAAGCCCCCAGGAAATAACACGAGCCCAATCAGAGACTGGTTAAACAAACAGGACACCTATACCTTACATCGAGTTGCCCGCCGCCCTTTCGACGGAACCGGGTCATCGTTAGAGGTAGAGATGCACAATGGCAAGCGAATTTGGTCGATATCAGCTCCTTCGACAGGCACAACGACAGTTATTGGTATATTGACGTGCATATTTATTGTCGAAGTATGCGCGGGTCGTGCCCTTCAGGACGAAAACTGGAGATCTTTCAAGGGTATCTTCAAGACGGGTAGCAAAATATTGTATTTGCAAACCGACGAAGGTACAGAAATCTTAAATAGACCCGTTCAACAATTTCAAAAGGCCCTAGAGGGTCTTCTTTTTTCACACGTGCAACGAGACCAAGGCTTCTATTAACGAAAGGTTCAATCAAATGTTGCATTTACAAATATTTCATCTATAAGAATATACGGTGGGACATCGATCTCCTCGACCATCTGATCGAGGGTTACAAACGAGCCTGCCACCGAAGTATTCGGAGAGCACCCATCGACGTCACCGAACGCATCTAAGCCCAAGCCGTTGTGTTTTGTGCGCCATGCAACAACAACCACAACCAAAGGAGCTGAACACGTATCAAGGACAAGTTCGAGAAGTTAACTCCCCAAATTGCGCGATGAGCACTTCGTGATTAAAGGCCGTGTATCCCGTCAGCCGCGGGTGTATGAACTGGAAGGCCTTCAAGGAGAGCCACGGAAGGGGCATTTTACCCGAAGGAATAAAACCCGTGGTGAAAACAACACAAGACTGCTACATTGCGGAACGCATCCTGAAGGCTGCACGCAGCCAGGCAAGACAGTGCACCTCGTGAAATGGCAAGACTCGCCAAGTTCGTTAATTACTGGGTCTTGGCCAACCAGTTTAAACGTCTATACAGTCAGGAAACACAGGTGTTAGCGTTCATTCTATGCTCGACCATGAACACAGTGCTATGGACAAACGGTAACCGCCGCTACACACTGCGTATCCCAAAACGCGCAAAGTACGATTGAGATTTTTGGTCACATTGCTAACCATGCTTATTATCTTCCACGGCTGTGTGTTTTACGACGTAGCGTAGCTCAGCCCTCTACTCCAAATAGGACATAGCCACCACCCGTAAATGCATGTCAGACGAATCTATAGACCCCATAAACGCTAGCACCAGTCAAACTGGCCTGCCTCCATCGACCACCACACCGAGTCCACGGGTACAGACCAAGTCAACATTGAGCCATACATTAAGTAGTGCAGTGATCACTGTGCCTGAAAATTCACCGTATACGGCCACGGACATTGATCGCACTAATGTGCCGACAGTGGTACAAAGGCTCGACGCACACACAAGTGCTGCGATGGTTCCGATCCCATCTCACTCGTACCAGATATACGAGAGCGGATTCCCACTTCTGCGAATACACATTCAAACATGGAACCCATGTGGCAACATCCCTTCACCTGCCTCATCGTGTGGCCCACGGGCTCAGGCAAGACGCACTCCGCCCAGACATTCCTTCAATACGCCGACAGCATGATAGCGCCACCCATCGCCCGAGTCGTGTGGTGTTGCTGTGAATAGCAGGCGGCATACGAGACGCTGCCCCGTATCACGTTCGTGATAGGACTACCTAACCTGACCGACTTGGAACCGTACACCATGGTGGTCAGTCATTATTGTCGCTTCAGCATCAACTACATTGTGCAAAATATGTTCAGTAACAATAAATGGGCGGGGGTGTATGTTTGATGATGGGGATAATAAAAATAGAACACACCATCTCGGTTGACTTGGTCCCTGAAGTGATAGGATGTTCAAAGGATAAAACTGGGAGGGTAGTGGGTTCCACTGTTGGTTGTATATGATGTCTGCTTGAGTACAAAGGCTTGCGTCTAAGCTACGTGTACTGAAGACAGCCCCGTTCGAGTTGGCCCGGATCATTGTACGCGGCGCAGAGCCTGACCTGGTATCCTGTCTATGAGAGATTGGGTACAACCTGTTGAAAGTCAAAAGTACCGCCGACCCGCGCTCAGAAGCCCAAGATGGCCAAACATAAGACAGGTCTCTGAACCCTGGTACAGAAGTGCTTCTCAAAAGCTAAGAAGAAAAAGATCTTACGGAAAGGCGGCTTTCTCGGTTTCACATTAGTGCCTCTGACCGCCACTGATAGGCCCCATAATGGAGCATCCGGAAAAAATGGCCAGCTTCAAACCCTGCAATCTGCGTACCCGATCCCTCCTACTGTAAAGACGTTGAACACCCTCGATGAGACAGATATTTTATGACGAGATTTAAGTGACAGTGTGAAAGTACAACAATACAATCGATTCAACGGAACATCGCATTCTTGGAGCAATACAAGACTCCCTCACCTGGACAAAGGTCGGTCAATCGCACAACCAGTAGCCTTAAGTCAGAACTGCACAATTCTGCATAGTTAGGATCGTAGTAACTAACAATCAGTTATCAAAGAGGAAAGATCAAGCACTGGTTGGCCCGTTGTCAAGATAATGTGACTGGTTCGTAGAGATAGGAGTGAACACTGTTAAAATACACGTTTAAATCCTACTCCCTCACTCACTTAATTAGTTACTGGTAAACTTTTCGTGCAGTACCATTAGGATACCAATATGAACGGTACTGGATTGTGAAAGTTTGCCTGTGTGTGTAGAAATCACTGCGTCAGATTTTACCCTCTTCCTTGCTACAATGTATCACAAATTTGCAGGATTAGAAATTCGCATCTAAGTTTGAAAATGAGATTCAGGCCTTAAATCCATGTCCTGGGTTTAGAAAATATTTCGTTTGAAAGTCCGGCCATGCTCGAAAATGTTCTAGTCTTGATAAAATCAATTCTGAATTACTGAAAAATGCGGCGGAAGTTGTTGCTGTCGCTAACTCATGCAATGAATGTCTCTTTACAAATTAAGTGTACAACACTAAAGAGAAAGAGAGAGAATTAAGCACTGAAGAGACGGCTGGAATAGATGGAGCCCTACTAGTATAGACCTATGTGGTTTTTGCCTGCTTGTTTGGAAATGTTTGAGAACGCTGTCGACTCTATTCAAACAAACACTCAATATTATATTATCAGCACTCCTGTTGTCGAAAAAGAACACGCAATAGTAACCGCTGTTACTGATGCTTCCGACTTCATTTTTAAACACATTGATAAAATACAAATGGTTGGGGCAGTTTTCCGGAACCTAAAAAAGCATTTGTAAGCGTCGATCACGACCTCTCATTATATCAAGTGAAATACGTGGGTAAAGGCAATACTGAATTATTGTGGTTAACAAACTATTGACTGGATCGAAAACGGTGTTTAGAGTTCGGTGGCACTAAACCACACGAACTTGAAGTCACTTATGGTGTTCCGCAGGCGTCATTTCCTGGACTCATGATATTTGTATTGTACATACATTCTAAAAGTAAAATAATTTTAGTCATGTTATTATTTCTAATGGCCTGCGTTTGATCTCCGTATGATGCTGACTGGCTTTACAAAAATACATACCTTCTCAATTATTCAGTGTGTAAATGGATATTTGGTAACCAAGGCCGATTGCATGAAGATAAAGATATCTATAGTTAACAAGAAACTCCAGCAATATAAGTTCGTGTGTAATGTTTGATTCATGATCATGCCGAGAATGTAGTTTTGATGTTAAGAGCATGAAGAGAGAGGCTAGGTGTGTTACGAAGTGTCCAGTGTTATATGGATATTTGTATTGTACATACATTCTAAAAGTAAAATAATTTTAGTCATGTTATTATTTCTAATGGGCTGCGTTTGATCTCCGTATGATGCTGACTGGCTTTACAAAAATACATACCTTCTCAATTATTCAGTGTGTAAATGGATATTTGGTCGCTAAGGCCGATTGCATGAAGATAAATATATCTATAGTTAACAAGAAACTCCAGCAATATAAGTTCGTGTGTAATGTTTGATTCATGATCATGACGAGAATGTAGTTTTGATGTTAAGAGCATGCATGAAGAGAGAGGCTAGGTGTATTACGAAGGGTCCAGTGTTATATGGATACAAACGTATCTATTCAATTGTATGATGGCCTTGTCATGCCCATGTTTGGTGATTATGAGCTGTATATGACACACGTGCATAAAGGGTACAGATCATGATAGGGGCTAAAAGCCATGTTTGAAAGATTACATCACAGTGCTATCTTAGAAAGACAGTGGTTCATTTTTTGCCTTTTTTGGATTGGGGATGTTTGTTTACCTGACTTGTTGGAAGTAGTAATTACTGGTCTTGCACGAGATCTGCTAATTAGAAGCTTTTATCTAATCCAAATTTAAAGTTGCAGAATTATCAGAGATATTTTATTTTATGTATACTCTCAGTTAATAACTACGACCCGCACTTATTAAGTGCGATCCTCAGTTATTAACTGCGACCCGCACTTACTAACTGAGGGTCGCAGTTAGTAAGTGCGGGTCGCATTTAATATAAATGCGGGCCCCAATTAATAAGTGAGGGTCGCAGTTGATAAGTGCGGGTCGGAGCATGTCCCTTTTACGGCTCCAGAGCCGTAAAAGGGACATCGCAGGTATACTCCCAGTTAAAAACTACGACCCGCACTTATTAACTGCGACCCTTAGTTAGTAAGTGCGGTCGCAGTTAATAACTGAGGGTCGCAGTTAATAACTGGGGATCACAGTTAATAAGTGCGGATCGGAGCATGTCCCTTTTACGGCTCCGTACTATAATACAGTGCCAGTCCGTTAACGTTTCAAAAACCATTTGATACGAGATATCTTAAACAAGATAACATCATATTTTATACTTCAATTCAAATGATTGTGATAATGCAGATTGCTCTTATTGTTATTTAGAAATGAGTATTTATATTGCTTTAAGTGTTTTATGTCCCTTGACTTTATATATGAATCCAATGTATTGCTTAACCGTAAACCCAGGTAAAATAATCGAATTTCACATTTAACGTTTTTAGGTCATGGGCGTCAACTGTTAGCTCAAGGATCATAAACATGTCAAATTGCAATTCCTATAACCTGTACAACCTGGTACTGCAGTGAAGTCACATGAATGCGGTTTGCTAACTTGAGCGTTGAGTGACCGAGTTATGGCCACTTCATGTATATATAGAAAAGTCAATATACCACGTTATACATTAAACCTTCACGACCGTACTTGTATTTCAAACTAGTATACTATTGCCTACACCCTCTCGTCAGTTTTCTAGAAATAAATTGTGCAATAACCGTTTTGATTTAGGTATATTTGAATGGACTGATTTATAGGCGCGAGATAATCCTTGATCTGGACTGAAAACGTCCTCTCTGAAATAATTAGATTGAAATTCCAATATTTTCAATTTTCAATCTATTTATTAGATTTGAAGAATTTATTTTGGATTCAAACGTCAATCTCGAAAAGTTAATCTACTAACTACAATTGCTAATCGGAAGGAACACGCTAAAACAAGTTTCATAGTTTCCTAGTTTCAGCTCGGAATTTCCAAGCGCCTCCATCTCCCCCAAGCTCTCATAAGATTTAGTGCAGTAGCGGTACTACAAAACACGGTGAATACGGATTTTTGTCTTGCATAGAACTTTCATTTTCCATCAAAATGTGACCATATCGAGAATAGATTTTATAGTGTGGTCATACAAATAAAATTATTCCAATCCAAACAAGCGGTTGATGGCATCACGCAATTGTTTTATGATCACATGCATGTAGATTACAAATTTGGTGCTCCTAGTCAAAGTCATTCTTCAGATGAATTGACAGAGTTTACCCTGGAGATCCGAAAAAATGAGTCAATCTGACAGATGTTCGATAGACTTCTATTTTATGACCACATGCATTTGTGATTTAAGTTTGGTGTGCCAGGCATGATATCACTTATACGACACTCCACATTTCGACAACGTCCAACAAGCAGTGAAGATGCACAACTCAATTCTGACGCTACAAAGTTGACAATCAAGCCGCACAGTGCGCTCCGCCATAGCCGTCTATTTTGGGGGATTTACTCTAAATAGCAAAAGTCTCTTTAACCAGAGTTAATCCTCAAATTAAACCATGAAATAATGGCATCTAAGGACCTCATTGTCTTCAAGTGATTATGTTCCTCACTGTCTATTTTGTCTTATTCGGGAGATGTACAAATGCAGGTCACGTGGCGCATTTTGGTTAAGTTCCGGTCGACGGTATAAGAGATGTAACCTGCGGGAGATTCGACGGTCGCGAAAATAACATTGAAGTCAATGGAGATTTTCCTTGAAGCGATGTTTTGCAGTTTGATTCTGGTAGATAATATTTCAGAAGTGCGGTAGCTTTCAAGCAAGACAACTTGTATTATTTCCACTCATATGGAACAGACGCTGTCAACGAAAAACTAGCGTGCTTCATGCAAATCGTACGACGCCAAACGAGCGGAACTCACCCAGAAGGTCATGTGTTCGATACATGAGGAAGACCATCGTTTGATCATTGTTGAACTCTATTGCTGGCTTGTACATTTACAACCTTTTCTGCTGAAACCTGTATATATAGCCGAAATATAGACTATTATATCACAATAACTTCCATTTTCGGAGATACTCGCATCCTAATTTATGTAAAACTAATCTTTAGTAAAAATGGATTGTTTGTTAATATTGAAACTAAGAGATGTTAGAATTTAAGAACAAATGTTTCCTATGAAAATAATCTTCATATAACAATGCATGCACTAAATAGATAATGGATGATGACATTTGACAATAAGCGAGAATAATCATCTGCGCATTACGTGTATATGATAGAAAGTATGGAAGGTCTTTATTAAACATACATTTGTTAAACAAAGAAAAGGTATAAAGTCGAACGATGTTGATCCGTTTGATTTGATACCATGTGTGTCATTGGTAAAATATTCGAACCTCTTTGGTCGACAATCTACCTGTATTTGAATTTGAATTGTGTGATTTTAGATGAACTATCATTAATCTATGCAAATTGCTGGGATGTAAATGCGAATGGAAAGCAATTTACCCCTGAGAAATCATTTCGAATTAAACCCTGTATGCGAATACATCATAGTGATTTAATGTTCATTGGTATGCTGGCTTTCTGTCGGTCATTTTTTGGCGTAATACGCCACGGTATGCTTCTTGCACATATCGAGAAATGGTATCTTTTTGTCACAAAAGCCATTTCAAATTGCTTTGGAACAACAGTGGGGAGCACCCTTTAACAAACATAAATAATCAGGCTGCACGGATATGTGTTTAGGAGACTGGGTCTGCCCTTAAACTTTTTTTTCACTAAAGATGTTTCCCGGACAGCCTAACAATGCCTCAGGCACTGATGAAAAGAGAATGCGAGCACAGGCGACCCGCCCATGAGTCCAATTTAACGCGTCACTGTGGACGTCTCGTGTCAACCCTGTCATGACATTGCCGGTGGTTTCAGCAAGTTGTTGGTGCCGAGTTATTTTTTTTTCTCCAAAATGTGGTATGCACATTTAAGCTAAATATAAAAGACTGTTACCATCAGAGTTGGTTGATTCAAGGCCGATCGCAATACAGTTCTTCTCATAATCAAATCTCAGCTTTCAACAAAATGCCACTATGGAGAGTTTCAGGAATGTATTCGAGAGGAACATCAGTTCGCGTTTTGACAGCGTTTAGAGGCTAGTATGCAAGGTACAGAATTAATGCACCTGTACGTCAGAGTCGCATGTTCGGGGATTTTCGTGAATTCTTAATGTAAAAACCATCATCCAAGGTCCTTAAATTTCAGGTCCAGGGAACACCTGTTTGAGGATTTGGAGCGTGTAATAGCAGCAATTCCAAGTTATCTTACAAAATGATCAATATATTTACATTATCGGGTTAAATTGCAGTAAATGACGTCACTTCCGCCAAAGGTCGATGTTCGTGTAAGAATATCCCGCATTAAATGCTCAGTTATCGGATAATATCATAGCTAACTTTTATTGTGAAAAAATGTGACAGTTGCGACTCTGTGTTACACGATCAAACGACGTAACCCACATGACCAGCTCAGACAGACGAAAAATGCTCGTCTCAGAGGACAGTTTGCGTTCTCAAAATTTGATTGGCATGGAGTGTGGTTTGGTACATTTCACGCGAAGATGGAGGAGTAGTCAGTTTTCCAGGGGCGAACTGAACCTGTTTAACCTGGGAGGTGATGGGGCACATTAATAGTTCATTTTTACCTACAATGTAACATGCAGACGGAGCATGCTGATTCATATTTAATTTAATCATCAATGTTTGTCAACACAACTTAATTTGAATAATCAGTGCGGATGAACATGCTGAGCAACTCGTGAATTCCGTACACGTGATGCCCTTTTGGGGAGTCCTAGACAATTGACCTGAAATAGATGGGGTTTTTTTAAAGTGTGTGTATCCTATCTGAGAAATACTGTTCTAAATCCACGGAGATCGTGATTTTGCAGTTAATTTTCATTTCTTCTTGTCAGGGGATGCTAAGGGAGGATAATGCTAGATATCACAGTGGTGCAATTACTAAAAATAACTCGAAAAACATCCCCTCCTCCCTCCACAAGCTCGTGAGTACGGTCGGACGGGAGGGACATCATGTTCCGCAATTTGCTCTAATAATATTAAACAGATTAACATGAACAAAGATTTCAGTCGGAGATAATTTTACGTTAAATTTGCAACCAATCTCCCGACCAGTCAGCAATTTTACTTAGATCCGCAGGCTAAAATAACACAAATTCAGTTCTATTTAAGCTCTCGGCGTTCTGCAAATCACTTGTCCTAATGGAGTTATCGCCCTTGATAAGCCCGTAATTAGGTCACTGTCATCCTCGATTGTCCTACAGGACGTGGTACACATATATGGGGAATTGTGTCTAGATTACTCTCCAACTTTATTTGAAAGATGTTTTAGCGCATTAGGGCTTATATGGTCTAGATGTCAAATTCCACCAATTCCAAAGATGGGGGGTGGGTTACAGAATTAGCTGCAGAATATTTATTCTTTGGAGCTTGGCAATAATATTACCCTCAATATTGCCTCAGATATTACCCTATATGTGGTGTCAAGTGTTTCAAAATGTTCCTTCCTTTAGGTTAAAATGCAGTAAATGACGTCACTTCCACCAAAGATCGATTTTCGTGGTCAGAATATCCCACATTGGATGCTCAGTTGTGTTATTATTGGATAATATCATAGCTGAATTTTATTGTGTTCCGCTCACTTAGTAAGTCTCGATTTATTCCTGAAAAAAGTTGTGACAGTTGCAACCCTGTGTTCTGTACAGCATACAATCAAACGAGGATACCTACGTGACCAGATCAGACGGACGAAATGTGCTCGTCTCAGAAGACAATTTGCGTTCTTAAAATTTTATTGGCATGGAGTGTGGTTTGGTACATTTCACGTGAAGTGGGAGGAGTGGTAATCAACAATATCAGTATGTAGTTCCAGACTAAAGTACGAGAAGGCCAGTTTTCCAGGGGCGAACTGAACCTGTTCGGACACATCAATAGTTAATTTTTACCTTCGGTACACCTTGCCGACAGATTCCCTGGCCTAACTTGGACGACGCTCTATGGAATGAAGATTTAAATTCGTTCCAGCAAATGTAGTCCTAGATGGATAGTTTCCAATGCAGTTCATGTTCATTGGTTGAAAATGGGATCAGTACATAAACCGTGACTTTTCAAATAGGTAACTTTGTAAACAATCTCCATGCAGCCAATATTATCCTTTTATGAGCTTGGGAGCTTGGCTGACTTGGTAGCTCGGAATGTATGAGCTTTTAGCTTGGGAGGTGACGTGGTAGATTGGGGTGTGTGAACTATGAGCTTGGGGGCTGGGGCGGACATGGTAGCTTGGGAGCGTGTGCTGGGAGCTTGGAGCTTGGAGCTTGAAAGCTGTGCTTGGGAGCTTGGAGCGTGGGAGCTGTGTGCATGAGAGCTCGCATCAAGGCGTTTCTTCTATCGAATTAGTCAGACAGGCCTTTGAAATACTAAGTTCAAATTCTTATTTAATAGGTCTGAAATTGAAGCCCTTCCCCCAATTGGATAATATGAAATGATACAAATACGATTAAAAAGTTTGCACACGGCGAACAGATTAATGACATGTCAAACTGAAGTATCACATCAGATATGCTATCAAGCTCTACCAGGCATTCATTTCGTTCTGCATTGCGCCTCTCCATTTAGCCATGTGAGGGTCTCACGGACTGTGCGGAGTTGACACAAGGTCATCTGCTGCCACAGTGAACGAACATGTCGACCGTCTACCTGGGCGAATTGATATCAGTCGCCACTCACCGATATGTCTTTCCGCAACATATAGTTCTAGGGTAATTTGTCAAAAAGCTGCCTTCAAACTGTGTGAAAGTGGCGTGTTGAAATACACTGAATACCTGTTTAGTATATTTCGAGATAAATATACATTTTGCGATCAGTACAACAGCCAGATAGAAAAGTTCTTGGTTTTTGGAAAAAACCCATTGCGCACACTTCGCCATCCATAAGATGGCTTGCGAATCGTGTGTCTCCATTTTCGCAGAGCGATATCCGATGTTTTACCGGATTCTGTTCGGCCTTCATCCGGCGGATAACAGACTCGAGAAATCTGATAAATTACAGATATTCATACCGCTTCTGAAACAGATATTGCCTGGGCTTACAAAATATATAGGTATGAATAACTTTCGTATCATACAAGAGGTGTGGTGGATCTGTAATTTTGAACAAGTAGGACATCACATGACTCGAAAATGGCGAGTTACGTCGGTGTTACGTCGGTAGACTTTTGCTGATTGGCTGACGAAGTCACGTGGTATTGATTTCTGGAAATTCCCTATGGCATTTCCCGAAAGTAGGCTGAAAATGGATACACACGATCCCAGGGTCAGTCTTACCGCGTATAGATTACAAGCGTCTAGTCCGTCATTCATAATCCAGCCGTCGTCCATTAGAGAATATCCGCGTCCATAATCCAAAGACCTATTCCATTTCCATATAACAGTATTAGCACCAAATTCAAAAAGACAAAAGTATACATAAACATAGGCTTGTTTCCTGCAAGAGAGAAGCGGTCAACAATTTTCAATGATGCCGGCAAGACATCATGATGTTCCAAAATATCAAATCCGTATCGCTGATCAGTATTCTTAATCCATAATATTCATTATAGAGTCGTCATCTAAAAATGATGTACCTCAGTCACGCTTTGATTGTGACTGTTCATATGAGTACCATGAAGATCTTGAAGTACATGGGTTCATACGGTCCCTAGCCCCGGGTTAAGCGGAATTAGACACAAGTTACGAAACGTAGCGCCATAGATCTTGCACGCTACGTTCGTATTTTGCTATCAGCATGCGATATGTATCGCCAAATTGAGAAACTTTGAGTGGAGGCGCTTGGTGGAATAGCCCTGTTTTATAAGTTTCTGCAACAATGTTTTGTGACGTTGATTAAAATCATCACATTTAACACAGGATCTAGCAAATGCTACTAAGCGAGATATGTATACGCCATATGCAGGTCCCACTGGAATATTACTATCCAGAAAGGGATAGTTTACGATGTCGAAATTGTAATCATCTCTTTTGTCATAAAGTCGACGAGAGAGAATGCCCGCTTCATTTTTATAGAGATAGAGATCTAAATAAGATGTGCCTGTAGGGCTATCTGTAGTTTCCTTCAAATCCAGTGAAGGCGGATATATATCCTTCACTGCGTCATTTATATAGCGATTATCCACAGCGAGAAGATCGTCTATATAGCGTTTGGTGAATGAGAAGGAACGGGCTTTGAGTAGATCGGTTTTTGAAAGCGCCAGCATATAGTAACCGAGATGGTTACAGGTTGAGAAAAACCATGTAAAAAATGGCGGGACCCCTACAGCGGTAAATGCAGTGTAGCGCAAAGCACCCTCTGAGAGGATATGGGCGTTGTCTACTAGAATGATCATGATCGTATGTACTGAGGGTGAATATTTCTTATTAGATGAGCGGTTCGATAAGATGAGAATAATAATTCCCCGTAACGCTGAACAAATATCAAATATTATTTCATTGAAGTAGATCCTAAAATGGGTTGGTCGGAGTTTAATCGGAATTTGAATGGCACAGATCGACGACCAGAACTGCTTGCTCCCACCCCGTTGGTTCGAATCCCGTTTACCCAAACAGTTGCCGTCATAGAGTCACGACAATGCAAGAGAAACAAGACGAAGACCAAAACATTTCGGTCTGGTTCTGTCAAGTTAGTTCTGGTACGGACATGACCGATCACATACGATTCCGGCAACATGGTCAAGCCTCGACCAAAAGAATATATAATTTATTATTCACATATGTGGTATGATACGATGTCGAAATCTGGAACATCTTTGGGTTTGCAGCGTAATGGTCATATCTTCAACTACAAACTCATTTTACAAAGCGAACTGTTGAATAAAGTAAAGCTCACATGGTCATGAAGTCCACGAGTGTAACATGTGTAAAGAATGTACATTGCACCTAACAAAAGGTCAGTACCAGACACAATAATATAACTGCCACCTAGAGACAGATCGGTCCTGGACGGCAAACATTGATAACACATAATCAATAGGCCTACACTTGTATAACTGACAGTTTTATTGCCGTATATGGTAAAACGGCTTATTATGCGAGTTTCAAATGAACAGTCTCGACCGATTTCGTGCAACTGGGTAAATATAGACGTGTTTGACCCATTTCCCACTTAGGGATGATTCATCTATTTCCAGGGGTGGGTTGACCGGGAAATTTTTTAACTTGAACTTTGATGGAGAGGACATCAACATTTTTGGGGCATTTTTAAGGCGGGGGGAGGGGGGAAATATTTACAGTTATAATGTATTTAAGAACCTCGGTCATTATCTTCCCCACCAGTTTGAAGAAATGGCAAGATCGTATTCCATCTGTACAGACTAATTTGTACATGTAGTATTTCGATACTGTACATATCAAATATTCGTGGATGATTTCAGAATGTCTGTTCAAACCATGAAATCTTCAATAACGATTAGATGTATGTCTTTTAAGGGTAATACAGATATTCTACCTGCTAAATACGGTTAATATGCTATTATCTTATATATAAATGGAGGACTTGGATATCTAAATAAAATAACAATCTTTAATCTATCATTCAATGTGAAATTCAGATAAAAGACTCCAGATCTTTCTTAGTCTATGTTGAATAGACAAAGAAAATCTGCATTCGTCATTCTGTCTGTTAGATGAAAAATCCAATATTGTATCATGTGATCTATTTTCTTGAAGGAATGGCGAGCTATTTATTGTGTTATCTATAATTGAATTAAGATTCATATTGTTTTCCGCTGTTATAACCAAAGTCTAATTAACATGAGCAATGGTACTACATACATAAACTATAGATATGAATATATTAAAAAAACTCATGAAATACTACCAGTACAGTAGTTATGGTATTGGTATAATTTATTTTCAACAAAGCAACACAACTTTTTTAATGAAATCTCAGAATTGTGATTATTTTACTAGTTTAGGTTTGACCTTATGTTGAAAGCTCCATACACAGAACAGATTATCACACCCGGCCCGAGATTAAGCCCTGACACCATATTCTTACATTGATATTACTAGTCATATATCCATGTAGTTACTATTCATATGTACATATGTACTTGTAGTTAATATGCCTTCTGAAGCAAAACAATACTTTATATATACATGTTATTAACTACATTGTACAAGTCAATCTACGGCCAAGAATTTCCGCACTTTTATTGTTTGTTTTTTATCTCTATATGTCAACCCATTGAAATAAAAGCAAATAAATACATATATATTCTATACTATTCTTAAATAAAGCCAATATCCCTTCAGAGGGAGGTGCGGGGGCGGAGGGGGGAGGTGTGCTCAAAGTGGTTGTTATCTCGATATGTACAGGAGAAAATACAGTGGCTATTCGACAGTAGATATACATTGGAAAGACATATCAGAGATGGGAAATAATTCCAAAGATCATTCCAGGACTGCCATTGTTTTACTGCTCGAACTGAATTGTTTTACTGCCCGAACTGAATTGTTTAATATACATAAGTACAATTTCAGATCAGTTTCAAATTTCAAGTTGATTGATTGGTTGGTTGCTTGATTTGTTGATTGGTTGATTGATTGCAAAAATAAAAACTTTTTGTATATGTTACATGTAAAGGGAATATAGGATATATAATTTAAACATTCATTCATGAAAGGTATTATTTTACTCTCTAAACTGAATCGTTTCATGAACACAGATTAGATTTAAAATTGCAAGTTGATTGAAAATTGGGTCCATCTTTTATGTTCCGGTACCAGCAGTGACACGAGACAAATGGGTACAATAGACTGGGTAAAACGCTTGAGTCTCGATAGTATGCTTCTCAGTATTACGAATTAAAGGCCCGAACACTATCGATCCTTACTCGCTAGACCAACCAAAATATGAAAATTCAGAACTGTTTGATTTCCAATACATTGGAAAAATTTCGAATCAGTTTTCGAATAGAATTTGAACATCCCAGTTTGGGTGTCATTATTTACTGTCTAAGCTGAACTATTCTATAGTTAGAATTTGAGAATTTATAGGTTTTGGTGTTCCAATATGTTATATGTATATCAGATAATCATACATGGGCTCTCACGAATTTCTACATTAATTCCTGGGAAGCATTGTTTCACTCTCAAAACCGAATTGTTTCATAAAAATAAAGTTTCAAGTGATTGGATGAAACTTAGCGAAGCTATAACTGTTTTAGTTTCAATACTCCACATGTATGAGGCAAAACAATATTGGTGATGGAGGGGGTCATGAAATTGTTGAAGGCTCTGCAACCAGAGTGACATGGGGGAGAGAGTGATTAAATTTTTTCCAGTTCCATTGGAAGGTACTTCTTAGATATATATGTTTTGTCGGCTCGCGCGATAACCCCCCCCCCCCCTTTAACCTCACTCCCTTCCTGGTAAATATCCACTGGTTTTTAGACGCATACTTTAAAGTCCAATCACTGTACCTTCCAAATTGATCATCTATATATAATAGAACACAAAATAAATATTCTGAAAGCTTATATAGCATAACGGACAGGATACAGCCAATCCCACCAACCACCATCAGGATTTATAAATCATTGCACGTCATATATACTTGAAATCTCAGCCACTACAACTGTTTTGAAAAATATTGCAGGGCCACTTGAAGTCTGGGGGACCAGATGTTTTGTAGGCCTCTTCATCTAAGTTGCCTCCCACCCCACCCTCTGTCCAGGTAATAAATTAACATTATGAAGGTACCACAATGTGATTGACATATTCAACAAACGGATTTTTACAATGGTGTAAATTTTAGGTACACGATTGATTTGTTAGATGAATGAAACCAGAATAAATGCAAAACAATCATGGTTCCGATATACTGAGTGGAAATTACGAGCTGATGACTTGCAGGTCCGAGGTAAAAATGTTGAGGACATGCAGGTACTAAAATGTTGAAATTTCGCGGAGTCATACTTCCGAGTGGATATCATATCTAAATAAACGCAACATTAAAGGGAGTGGTGGAAAACGATGCCTGCGAGTAGTACGGAGCCGGCATTTCGAGGTCTGTTTTCCAGGAAGGTAACTCTTGTTTGTGGAGGTCACGTGGACGAGAGACAGGGGGCGCCACCAGTCCCGTATGACGTCATTTTCGGTCTGGGTGAATCGGGTGTATATATTCATCCGCGGTAATGCGGTCTGGCGGTGATGCGGTCGCGGAAAAAAGCTTCCGCGGAGAAAAAGTAGTCCCCAGACTTCAAATACGCTGCACGGTCCGATGGGGTCGTATGAGGTATCAATGTGAAAGCATTCGTGAAGGGGCATCTAGTGGGCTGGGTGTGGGGTTGAAATATCGTCATTCTGCGCATGCGCGGTGGACCAAGGGTATGGAAATATCCGTTTTGGGGTGTAACTGGGCTACTAGTGGGTCGATGGAGTTTTTTTTTTTTTTTTTTTTTTTTTTTTTTGACATATGTACAAAACATATACATAGACGATCACTTGTACAAATACATACTAAACAAAAACAAAACAGACATACATACCAACAAACATAAAATGAGTCGGATGCAATATCTAATTAGCTACCCCACCGATATTTATACAGAATAGCTATTTCAAGAGTCCGTATTTTTTTTTATTTATTTGATAGCCCTTAATAACTGCTCACTTGAGGGAGATAAACTTTATCGATAAAATAGCAAATCATGCAACAGAACCTGTAACTTGGCAGCGAAGTATTCAGTTGAGAAAATATAACACTTTCTTATCTTATTATTTTAATTCTTAGCAATACTAATATTATACTACATGTTTTCTGTGGAAGGCTTGAAGAGATGTTTAAACAGAGCCCACTTGTCGTATTTTTCTTCAACCATGCGAATGTTTTTTGTGAGCACTTCGTAGTTGCATTGCTTGTCAATTTTACTTAAAAGCACATGAAAGTCGAGCTTTTTACCAGAGAATTTATTAGAGTAAATATATTGCTTTGTTATAACCATGATGGTGTTGAGGGCACATTGTTTTCTATCCCATGGGGTCGATGGAGTTGAGTGAAGTATCAATGTGAAGCATTCGTGAAGGCGCATCTGATGGACTGGGTGTGGGGTTGAACTATCGTCATTCTGCGCATGCGCGGTAGACCAAGGGTATGAAAATAGCCGTTTTGGGGTATAGGGCGGCCACTAATGGACCGATTGGGTCGAGCGAGGTATCCATGTGAAGCCTATGTGAGGGGGCATCCCACTGGGTGGATGTGGGGTCGGAATATCGTCATTCTGTGCATGCACAATAGACAAAGAGTATGGGAATATACGTTTTGGGATCTAGGTGAGTCAATAATGAGCCGATGGAGTTGAGTTAGGTATTAATGTGAAGCCTAGGTGAGGGGGCATCCGATTGGACTAGTGTCTCGACCGTTGTCCACATTCTGCGCATGCGCAGACAGGGAATTCTGGGAAAAGGGTGTGGAAATAGACGTGTTAGGGTTTGGCTGAACCCCTAATGATCCTATGGTGTCGTATGAGGTCTTATTTTGAAGCTCTCGTGAGGGAGCATCCGCCTGGGCTAGTGTGTCGCTCGTTGAGAATAGTCTGCGCATGCGCAGTCTGGCCGTAGTATAGAAATAGACGTGTTGGGGTTTAGGTGGGCCACTAGTGGGCCGATGGGATCGAGTAAGGTATCCATGTAAAGCAGTCGTGAGGGAGTCTCCAACGGGCTGGGTGTAACGTGGAACTGACCTCATTCTGCGCATGCGCAGTAGAGAAAGTCTATGGAAATAGACGTGTTGCGATCTAGACGAGCCACTAATGGGCCGATGGAGTCGAGTGAGGTGTCCATGTGAAGCCTATGTGAGGGAGCAACCACCTGGAGTAGTGTCTCGGCCGTTGTCTACATTCTGCGCATGCGCAGACAGGGAATTGCGGGAAACGGGTGTGGAAATAGACGTTTTTGCGGTCTAGGTGGGCCACGAAGGGTCCGATGGAGTTGAGTGAGATATCAAAAGTGAAGCATTCGTGAAGGGACATGAGGGGGGTATGACGTCACTTCCGGTTTGGGTGAATGGGGAGTGACCTGGGAACATGATAGGGCATGTACTGACCTGTCTGTGGGGGTTTTCCCGCCAGAATTTCGCTGACGTCTGCGCCTGTATCCGGGTATGCATGACGGTCTGTGTGTGAATGGGGTGTGACCTGGGAACATAATAGGAAGGCATGTACTGACCTGTCTGTGGGGTTTTTCCCGGCCCGGTCCGCCCCGGCCGCAGCGCGAAGGCGCGCGGGTTACTCCGGCCGCAGCGCGGGCGCGCGGTTTCTCCGGGCGCAGGCGCGCGCGCGCGTCATCACCGGCAGTGAATGTCGGGTCAAAAGGTCTAATCCAAGTCAACAGGTCCAAGGTCTCCCTTTCGGCAAGGTTCGGAGACAATGATGCAGCATCGATATACAGTGCTTGAACCCCAAAAGGGATTGTAAATTAACCTGGGAAGGATGGGCAGTTCCATTTGGACCAATCAGCAGTCGAAAAAAAGAGCCAATGACCAATGGACGGGTACTAGAATTTCGCTCACTTCTGCGCCTACATCCGGGTACTGGCATGATTTCGCCTACGTCCGCGCCTACATCCGGGTTCTTGTACACCCGAGTAAAGTTTTCTGGACATGGAGGATTACCTTTCGCTCCATTGTAGGCCACTGATTGGCTAATACCGTGTTCATGGCCAGTTTCATGCATTGTGCTCAAAAAGAAAACACACAAGACAGGTTTTTTTGGTGAGATTTTATTTTTTATTCAGTAACAACAACAACGTGAGAACAACCACTTGAAAACTGAAGCCCAGAACAGGGGGCTTGTACATTGAAAGAACTGAAGCTCAGAACAGGGGGCTTGTAAACTTAAGCCCAGAACAGCGGGCTTGTGTACATTTAAAGAACTTAAGCCCAGAACGGGGCTTGTACATTGAAATGATGCGCGGCCCAGTCAAATACGAGTACATCGCGGTCCTTAGCCTTGGGGTACTCGTCAAACATCTGTACGATGGTAGATAAGGTTCTGCCCCGGAATCGATGGTACAGGTAAAACAAGCAATATTGTCCGCACACGCCATTGGTCACGCTTTGCAACGTTTGACTGTTCCAACACCACGTCTCTGTGCCTTGATCTATGAAGTCTGTTAAATCGGGATGGAGGGGTGGCAGGCCGTACGGGTCAAAGTATTCGCCCTGCGCTTCTGTCGAGTACACGGCCACCCAATGTTCACCGGGCCGATCCATCGGGTCCGTGTTGAGAACGTAAGCAGCTGGATACATACGGTCTAATGGGAAGACATCTCGGGCGAATACCCATTGAAATACCATACGTGTCTCTGGGTCATTCTCCAGCACGGAGGTTATCTGATCTGTATCCATGTTAGGTGGAGAAGTCACACAGGACGTTGCGCGCCTTGTCCACTTGAATGATGTTGTTAAACTCGGCGTAGCAGATCACATTGACTGTGCTCCAGAGGGCTCGTGCAAAGTGGATTTCCAACCGTAAATTGCCTTGCTTGACGAGGGCCAGCTGATGGCCGGTCTCTGAGGTGGGGGTCAGATCGAAACAGAACAACGTGTATCCGTTCGCGTAGTCCTCCCGACTGATCATATTCCCTTCGTCCTGGTTGATTTGACCGGTGGCTGTAAACAGGCTCTGAAAGGCTCGAATGAAATTCGCGCGCCCAAAGTTCGGTGTTAAGGCCGTGGCTGGGACCTGTTGTCCATCCACATGCAGGGCCACAAAATTGATGCCGAAATGTTTAAAGTCAAACGGGTTCTCTGGGTAGGCTCCGCTGAAACTGGTATTTTCCACACAGGCCAGGATCAATCGCTTGGGTAGTTCCCCCAGGAACAGGTTTTCTTTGCTGGCGCTCTTATTTCCAGCAGACCCAGAGAACACTTTGGTTTGCACACGTCGGATAGGGTACTGGGCTGGTTTTGTTTCCAAGGCTTTGAAGTGTCCCAATTGAACGGCTAGATTCGGTTTCACTTTTCGGACATACAGGACTGCGTCTTGGATGACAATCTTATAGTCAGCTGCATGTTCGTCTACGTTAGTGGCCATCATGGCGAAGGTCGGAGGCGTCCGTATCAGTCGGATTTTGATGGGGATCTTGTTCAAGAGGTACCTGTCTTGCATGAAGATGTCTGCGTGCAGTCGACCCATGAGATCCACCGCGACGCCGTTCACTGTCAAAGCCTTCCGTTTGTTATATCCCACATTGTCATTCTCTACGCCAATGTGCTGGGCTGTGTCCTGGTAGAATAAAGCGGCTGTCAGTTGAGATTTTTTGGCCTCTCGCCCATGCGACAACAGCGTCTCGTTGTAGGCTCGACAGGGGTACGTGTTGGTCGAGTCACTGGTGAGTTTGTCGCTGAGAAATATATCACCTGTTGAAACATCGAGTGCGGCCAGAGATTCGTCGGGCCCACCGTTGCTTGGTCGACGATTCTGGAGCCATCTCCATTGACGATGTTGGCTTTCACATACAAGTATGTATGGGCTAAATCCACAGAGGCCGTATCCGCATTACTGGGAACATGATAGGACATGTACTGACCTGTCTGTGGAGGTTTTCCCGCTAGAATTTCGCTGACGTCTGCGTCTGCATCCGGGTATGCATGAGGGTATGTGTGTGAATAGGGTGTGACCTGGGAACATGATAGGAATGCATGTACTAACCTGTCTGTGGGGCTTTCCCCGGCCCGGCCCGGCCCCAGCGCGAGCGCGCGCGTGTTACTCCGGCCGCAGCGGCCACCAAATTTATGCCGAAATGTTTAAAGTCAAACGGGTTCTCTGGGTAGGCTCCGCTGAAACTGGTATTTTCCACACAGGCCATGATCAATCGCTTGGGTAGTTCCCCCAGGAACAGGTTTTCTTTGCTGGCGCTCTTATTTCCAGCAGACACAGAGAACACTTTGGTTTGCACACGTCGGATAGGGTACTGGGCTGGTTTTGTTTCCAAGGCTTTGAGGTGTCCCAATTGAACGGCTCGATTCGGTTTCACTTTTCGGACATACAGGACTACGTCTTGGATGACAATCTTATAGTCAGCTGCATGCCCGTCCACGTTAGTGGCCATCAAGGCGAAGGTCGGTGGCGCCCGTATCAGTCGGATTTTGATGGGGATCTTGTTCAAGAGGTACCGGTCTTGCATGAAGATGTCTGCGTGCAGTCGACCCATGAAATCCACCGCGACGCCGTTCGCGATGAAAGTCTTCCGCTTGTTATATCCCACATCGTCGTTCTCTACGCCCATGTGCTGGGCTGTGTCCTGGTAGAATAAAGCGGCTGTCAGTTGAGATTTTTTAGCCTCTCGCCCATGCGACAACAGCGTCTCGATGTAGGCTCGATAGGGGTACGTGTTGGTCGAGTCACTGATGAGTTTGTCGCTGAGAAATATATCCACCTGTTGAAACATCGAGTGCGGCTAGAGATTCGTCGGGCTCACTGTTGCTTGGTCGACGATTCTGGAGCCATCTCCATTGACGATGTTGGCTTTCACATACAAGTATGTATGGGCTAAATCCACATAGGCCGTATCCGCATTACTGGGAACATGATAGGACATGTACTGACCTGTCTGTGGACGTTTCCCCGCCAGAATTTCGCTGACGTCTGCGTCTGCATCCGGGTATGCATGAGGGTATGTGTGTGAATAGGGTGTGACCTGGGAACATGATAGGAATGCATGTACTGACCTGTCTGTGAGGTTTTCCCCGGCCCGGCCCGGCTCCAGCGCGAGCGCGCGCGGGTTACCCCGGCCGCAGCGGCCACAAAATTGATGCCGAAATGTTTAAAGTCAAACGTGTTCTCTGGGTAGGCTCCGCTGAAACTGGTATTTTGCACACCGGCCAGGATCAATCGCTTGGGTAGTTCCCCCAGGAACAGGTTTTCTTTGTTGGCGCTCATATTTCCAGCAGTCACAGAGAACACTTTGGTCTGCACACGTCGGATAGGGTACTGGGCTGGTTTTGTTTCCAAGGCTTTGAGGTGTCCCAATTGAACGGCTGGATTCGGTTTCACTTTTCGGACATACAGGACTGCGTCTTGGATGACAATCTTATAGTCAGCTGCATGCCCGTCTACGTTAGTGGCCATCAAGGTGAAGGTCGGTGGCGCCCGTCTCAGTCGGATTTTGATGGGGATCTTGTTCAAGAGGTACCGGTGTTGCATGAAGATGTCTGCGTGCAGTCGACCCATGAAATCCACCGCGACGCCGTTCGCGGTCAAAGCCTTCCGTTTGTTATATCCCACATTGTCGTTCTCTACGCCCATGTGCTGGGCAATGTCCTGGTAGAATAAAGCGGTTGTCAGTTGAAATTTTTTAGCCTCTCGCCCATGCGACCACAGCGTCTCGATGTAGGCTCAATAGGGGTACGTGTTGGTCGAGTCATCCCGTATCATCTCTTATATCCACCGTCATAGTTTTGATGTCGGTTTGTCGTACGGGTAGGTAGAGCATGTTGGTGAAACTGTGGGTGACTTGATCTCCATGCGTCTTTTTAATGGGCACCACCCGTAACAGAGGTGTGTTGATAGCGCCCACGATGTAGTTGTCCACCACGTCCGAGTAGACGTAGAGTCCGTACATACCCGATTTCATATCCATCGGGATCTCGACTTGGTGGGCGGTTGGACCAGCGAACGTCCGTAGACCGAAACCCAATTTGCTGTAGGTTAGTACTCAGTACGACACTCGCGTTGACGGTGACGATAAGTTGTGCCTTGTCGTTGTGTGCGTTGTAATCGAAGTCCACGTGATTCTTGAAGGGAAAGGATTTGATGGGTTTTGAAGTATTCGTGACCTCCCGTAGAGCCTTATAATGCAACAGTCTTGACAGCCCACCCATGAACTCCTTGGGAGTATCGTATTAGCCTTCGGGGAGGGTGGGTCGGCTGTCTTTTACTTCGTAGGTCACCTCGTACCAGACGTCATTGGCTCCCACGTTGTACCACCATGCTTCGAGCTGTATGCGCTGTCGTGGTAACCCGCTCTTGTAAATTTCGTAGGAGTGAACTGGAGTGGTGGTGGTGGCTACAACGTCGGTCGTCGTTGTCTGTTCACTGTGAGTGATCATGGCGGTGGGTATAACGTCGGTCGTCGTTGTCTGTTCAGTGCGAGGGATGAAATCCGGTGGGTTTTCAGACGTAGTGCGTGTACTTGGTGTAGGTGTGGAGCTTGTTGTGGCTTGTACACGGGGTGTGGTGGTGGTGATGACTGGGCTCGTTTCGATCACGGAGGTGACTGGTGCTATCTGTAGACTGATTTCACGGATGGCTGGTGTTCTCAGTTGGTTAAGTAGCGTGCTGACATAGGCTACGTGGTAAAACACACCTTCGTACAATACACTCAGCAGGGTTAGCACTATCATCACAAAGCCCACTTGCGCTTTGCGCGTTTTAGGAGACGCTGTGTTCAGAGGCAACTGCTGTTTATCCATAGCACCGTGGTCGAACGTGGAATGAAGGATGACGGTAGTGGTGTCTGGCTTTATAGTCGTTTCACCTGGTTGGCAGCGACCCAGGAATTGAAGGAACTGGGCCAGCCTTGCCATTTGACAAAATGAAACGGTTTGCCACGTCGACGTTCCGTTTTCAAAATCTGCTCTACCGTGTAGTAGTCTTGCTTTGTTTTTACGACAGGCTGTAATTCCATCTCGTAAAACTTCCCTAGCAACGGTTCCCCTTGAAGATCTTCCAGTTCATAGACTCGCTGCTGTTGGGGTAGGCGCCGTTTAATCAGGAAGTGCTCATCGCTCCAGTTGGGCAAGTAATTTTTCTCAAATTGACCTTTGAGTTTACTGATCGGTACAGGGTCCCCGACCTTGTACACCGCATTCGGCGTTCACTGCGATTGCCTGGGGAACAAGACACGCCGGACTTGTATCCCCTGGGATTTGGCCGCTCGATAGAGAGCCGACAATGCACTATAGGCCGCCGGACTGTCGGGACTGTAGTATAAGTTATCCAACACTTTCTCCCAGCGCTTCATGGTGACAAATGATGATGGACCCTGGCTCTATCGTTTATTTATAACGGGTATATCTTGGGCTGGAGTTTCTTTCTGATTTTCTTCGTTGGCTTCCACAGTGCCCATGGTAAATGACCAGTCCAACTCGTCTGATGACCGCTTGATAAGCACTTGATCCACATCTACCACGGCATCTTCCAATGCAGACCATAGATCAGGGTGAAGGTTAAAATGCACTCTACCCCCATCTGGCCGAGCCATTTGAGCAAAGAAAGGGCATCGTCGGATGTACACATCGTGACACAAGTGGATAAGGTCGCCGTCCATTTCACCAGACAACACCCGCTGGAATTTGGTCCAGCTCTCCCGGGACAGACGAATGTGGACCGGGCACGGTTGTGTAGGGTCCGCATCACAGATGCCTTCAACCTCCTCCATGATATCGACCGTATCCGTATAAACATGCAGGAAAACCCCGTGAGATCAAAGGATCGGATGGTCATGTCACTGGGCTGACTGAGTCTAGCCGGGTAATCAATGGCATCGTCGTCTGGTTCATGGCTAGACATTTGTTCATTGGGTTTTGCCGCCGCTTCTCTCATGGCACGAGCCCATTCCAACTCGTCTGATGACCGCTCGTCCGGTGTAAACAGCTGGTCCACGATGGGCACCACTTTCTCGAAGGCTGTCCACAGATCGGGGTCTAGGGTGAAGCCTCGCGTAGGGTCTTGGTAGCGGCCCAGACGTGAGAAGAAGGGTCAACGGTGTACGTAGATGGCATTGTCTATGTGGATGAGGTGTCCGTCGAGCCCGCCGCTCAACACCCGTTTAAATTTGGTCCAGCCGTCAAGGTGTAGCGTAACCGTATTCGATACGGTCTCAGCGCGGGACCAGGAAACATCTTCACGGTCTTCCACGAGGGTGACTTTATATCTTCATAGACGTGTAACCCCACCCGGGGTGTAAGGGGAAGGATGGGTCGTAGAACTGGTGACATGGTTGACCCAATGACGATCGGTGAATGACGCACACTGTGTCTGACCCTCGTATTTATAGTCAGGTGCCACTGTCAATGCCACAGCGCCAGGTTCAATAGGGCACAGGCCATGACTAGGCCAACCAGCCGTCGCTGATTCCGGCGTGAGCGCTCGTGGTCCATAGCCCGAGCATCAAGGATGGCTATCATAGTCCAGTAGTGGTGAGTGGTGGCACACCTCTCCATCGAGTGCACTCTGTCGAGGACCACTTCTGTGAACTCGTTCAGGATCTGGCGTCGCCCCTTGTTGTTGTCGCCATCTGAAAACATGGACCGAACCACTGTTCGGAAACCCGTGAGTGAACTAACCATAAGCATAAGGACGGGTGTCCGCCATGGTTCTGCAACCGTAGGAATGAAGGTGTAGGATGCAGAGACGTGTTTTATCAAAATTTCACATATGCGCCCCTAGACGTAGCTCTACTGCTGTAGTCCGTGATAGTATTATTCTGATGGGTTAGTCCAAAAAAAAGAGCAACAACAACACAGACCAATCCTTTTATTATGCTTGAATCGGGCGTAACCTGTGAACATGATAGGAATGCATGTACTAATCTGTCTGTGGGGTTTTTCCACAATGTCGTTCACCTTCGTGTCTTTTCGGGTACGTCTGTGTCCTTTCTGTAAATTCCGTGTCTTTTCGGTGAAGTTCGTGTCTTTTCTGTGAGTCCGTGTCTTTTCGGTAAAGTCCGTGTCTTTTCGGTAACGTCCGTATCTTTTCGGGTATGTATGAGGGTCTTGAGAGGGCGACTGTATGTGACGAGTTGCATGTGTTTTTCTCGGTGACGTTTGTGTCTATCATCCGGGAACTTCACGTCTGCGCCTGCATTGGGTATGTATGAGAAACTTCATGCGCGCGCGCTGCGGATTCACCCACGCGCTTCCGGATAACCCGCGCGCGCTGCGGCATCAGATCACCCCCGCGCGCGCGCTGCGGCCGGAGTAACCCGCGCGCGCTTGCTGAGAGGTCGCGTGACCATCGGTGACCTTTGACCCGGACGTGACCTTTGATCCGGCAGTGAGCTTTCACCCGAAAGTGATATCACCGGAAGCAAGGTCATCGGTAACGTCATCGCCACGTCACGCCACCAAATCAGGGGCAGATAACTCTGGGCGCACAAAAATGGTTATGAATTCGCCGTCTCAGAAGACAGTATTGTGAAGTCACGTGGCTCTGTCAGTAGGTCGTCACCTCTTCTCATTTCCCTTAATTTTGTTGATGTTGTTGCTGATTCGCTAATTAATGCAATGAATATATGCTTACAACCAGATGTAGAACCAAAAGCACCAAAGAAGGCTAGAATAAAACTATCATTCAGGGGAAGGTAACCTGATGGATCACACCTATTAAACGCCCATGTCGATATTTATACGCCCGGCCAAAATGCGATGATGTTAGGGCGATGATGTGAAGATGTATTATATGATGGCGGTGCGCCAGTCTCTCCGCGTGCCCCCTCGTGTCCGGTTCGGTATATACAGTTCCAAATTTTGATGAATGGATACGCTATGAGGAGAACATGTGTCTCCTACCAAATGGAAGTCGAATTCAGACGTCATAGGTGAAAACAGTAGAAAATCATTGAACCGTTCCTTTCCTGTCTATAATTGAGGGGAGACAATGAGTTATGAAAGGTCAAGGTCACTGTGACCCCGAAATCACGAAATCATTGAAAACCATTTGATTGTGTTAGAGGATACGTACTGAAGGACGATGTATTGTGCGGTCGTATAGTGAAGCCAATTTTGGCTATTGTTGAGAAAGCTGTTTACTACTGCCTACTAAAACAAGTACTGAATATAATGTTATCAGCACTCAGGTTGCCGAAAAGTAATACTCAGTAGAAACTGATGTTTTCGACTTCAGTTTGAAGCCCATTGAGGGGTGCCAAATGATAGGGGCAGTTGTCGTGGACCTAACAAGGCAGTGGACCCGAGCGATCGAGACACATTTTGTATAAACCTAAATGCTTGGGTATAAGAAATATTGAATTACTGTGGTTCAATAACTATTTGCTGGATCGAATACAATTTGTAAAGCGTTGCTGGCACTAAATCGCACAAAATTGAAGTCACTTGTGGCGTCCCACACGAGTCAGAGCTTGGACCCATGTTATTTGTATTATAGGCCTACATACATTCTAAATGTAAAACACGTTTGGTCTTGCTACTATTTCTAAATGTCCTGCGCCTGATCACTTTGAATGATGCTGATTGGCTTTATAAAAATAAATATTATCTGAGTGCAAATTGATCTTGTTTTGCACCCACCGTCGATCGTATCAGTCTAAGACACACATATCTCTATATGTAACTAGAAACCCGAGAAAGTTCGGAAGTATAAGCACTTGTGTGTAATGTTTGATGTGTGATCATACCGAGATTGTAGTTGTGAAGATAAGAGAGAGGATGGGTGTAAGGAGCAGTATTATATGTATCTACCAAGTCTACTCAACAGTATAATGTCCAAGTCATGCCTGTTTTTTGTTGTTTTTTTATAATTGTGAGTCATACATAGCACACTTGCAAAACAATATGGAAAATCTGCAAGGAGTACAGATCCTGATAGGGACTGAAATATCTGAAGCTCCATACGATAGCCCTCAATGCACGGTTTTAGGTTGAAAATGCCTGAGAGTTTTGTATCATTAAAGTTTTACCTTAGTGTTCAAATGTAAGAACGAGGTTTGTCTTGGCCATATATCTGATTTGTTGAAGCAGTAATTACTGAGTATGACACGATATCTGCTGATTAGAAGCTTTTATGTATTCTAACTTTAATTTGCAAAATTATCAGAAAGCTGTCGTTTCCGACATGCGATTCTATGAAACGGCCTAGAGAAATAGTACCATTTTGTGAATATTTTAGAATCCCATTTGATGAGAGCTATTTTAAGCCTTGATATTTTTATCTCTTTATTATATATATGAACCCAATCCATGGGGGCCTCTTTGGAAATACTGGTGAACTAAATGAATTTGACATTTAGTATTTTAGATCATAGAAACCTTACGGCTTACAGCCAGCTGTTTGCTCAAGGATCGTAAAAACGGCAATTTAAAATTCCTGTACCCTGTGCTAACTGTTAGTGGACTGTACGGGTTGAAGTCAAATGGACGTGAGTTATGCCCACTTCATGTATGTATAGAAAAGTCAATACGCTCTATAATAAATTAAAACTTGTAGTAGTCTTACTTTCAAATTGTATATTATTGCTGAAACCATCTCATGAGCTTTCTATAAATTCCACAACTACCTTTCTGATAGGTATATTTGACTAGACTGATTTATACGCGCGATATAATGCTTGTACATGAGTTTTAGATAAGGCAGATACTGCTCTCGAAACGATTACTTATACATTGGTATATTCATTGTTTTATCTGGACTGAAAACTTCCTCGCTGAAATAATTATATTGAAATTCCAATATTTTCGATTCTGAATCTTTTCATTACGTTGGAAAAAAAAAATAAGAATCTACTTTGGATTCAAACGTCAATCTCGAAAAGTGCCTCCATTGTAATTTCTAATCTGAAAGACTGATTTTCCATCGGCAAAAGATCGGTCACTTATTCCAAACTGAGGAGACTGAAATTCGAGGAAAACTTGAATTTAGTGGACTGATTTTTAATCCAAGAAATGTAGAGTATAGTATTCAAACTACGGGTGGATACATATTAAATATATCTCCAGAATGAGTAAACCTTCTTAACCCGCTCCCACATTATTGGATTATGCACTAAAACCCAGGCACGAAAATAATATGTTACATCCTGAGGTGAGAAAAGCATTCCACAAACGTACTACCTCGTTTAACTCGTTTAACACCGAAGACGATGTTCAAGCATCATGGGGGCCCTAGGTAGATAGCTGTGTATTAGATAGATAGCACGCAAAGTTTCATGAAGAAATCTTCCACGCAGCGGTTCCCGAAATTGACAAGAAGAGATATTGACTTGATTTGAGTTAGCGGCGGCGGAGGTCGATTCGTCATCACTTTTTCGGTATATATGTGAGCATCCAGTCTGCAGAAATGTTGTTATTACAGTAAAACAGTCGTATCGGATTGTCTATAGCTTTCCTTTACCGATGATATACCATAGTATTGAATGGTAGACTTCTGTGTAGTATGGACTGGATTGATATTCGGAGAGACATATTTCAGATTTAGAAAAGATTTCAATGTCGTTCCCATGTCCTCCGATCGGTGACTTCCTCGTTCTAATCCTTTAACACGATATTCTGTGAAACTCGACTCGTTCCGCGGAAGTCATGAATATGGCCAGTATACACTTATCATCTACCTTCCCCACTAGTGCCTCTTACACAATATACTGAATTCTCCCATTACTTTAATACAGTGGGTTCGCTGTAGTAGAGAACTATTGGTATGGCGCGCGCACCATTCGTGGTAATGGAGGCGCCAGTTATCTAAACTAAGCCTGTGTGTCAGTGCATATTGGTAAGATATTTACGTAAGTTGAAGGTGTATATACAGCCATAATATGACTGAATGATAACCGATATCATAATTTGTGGAGGATTTGTGGAGGAGAGGTCAAGTGCACTAAACTGTTAAGATAATGTACAGATAAGGTACTTCCCAAAAATGTTATCGAAGCCTTGACTGTACCTCGCTTGAATAAGGTATAAATAAGGCACTGTAACAAGGTACCGGGTCTTGTGCAAGGTATGGTCAGCCATTTTATACCTGGAGGTACCATTAACGTACAGTCGGGTTGCTACAGAGGGTACTGGTAAGGCATACGCCATGGTCAAGTGTAGTTACGAAGTGCAGTCAAGTCATGGCGAAAAGTAGTACACTATCAACTTCAATAAATCTGACCCCAAATCAGATTGAATACTTTAGTTTTATTCTTTGACATACATTACGTATTTAGCACTATTAAAACATATACAAAAATGTAAATTGATAGATACATCCGCTTACTTCTTTACCAAATTTACAGTCTATGGTTTGACCATGCTTTCTTGTTTACAGTCCTTTGTTTTTGTATCCAGACAGATTATTGTTCTCCTCAGTCCTGTGGTTTTTACATAAAAGATGGACCGCACATTCTCACCTGAACATCTCAACACAATTGAAACATAAACAGCAAGATCCTGCTCACTTCGTTACAGTCTGTGGTTTGGCAATTCTTTAATTATTATCTTATGTACAGTCCATGATTGTTGTATCCAGGCAGACTATTGTTAAACTATAGTCATGTGATTAATAGATAGAACCTGGAACACACACTCTCACTTCACCTCATCAGCACTATTAAAACATTTTTACAGTAACATATAAACATCCTGCTCATTTATTTCGTGTGTGGTTTGTCACTACTTTCTTATTTACAGTCCTTTGTGCTTGTATCCAGACAGACTATTGTTCTTGTTCGTCATGTGATTTTTACATCAAAGAGGCACCATACATTCTCACCTCAACTCCCATCTCAATAAAATCACTGTTGTTCATATATCTGACTGTGAATAGCGACTTATGTTAGATGATCTCTGCCAATTGAGTCCATGTAGACATGGTAAAGAGCAAGTGAATCAACAATGATCACCACAGTCCTCCACTTGCGGCTCTTCTATCCCATTGTCCAGTTGACCACAGAAGCTGTGCTGTCGATTGTGTTGTACAGAAAGCTGAAATGAGTGAAAAACATCATTAGAGAGGTATTTCTGATTCACAAGGCTCAGGCAGCCCTTCCGATGACACAAATGTGATTCCAATGCACATGGTATTAATAATGAATGTGTTTTCTGCAATAGGTAATCTCGGCTACTAAATAATTTGTATCATAATATATTATTTGCTGAATATCTACAAAATGACGTGACAACCTCTTTATAACTGAAAACATGGAAATAGAATGATATGCAGGCGTTATGATATTTCACGAACACACTTAACATTCTCCAACTCTAATGTATCTGACATCTACCTCATGCCCGGAAAATTTAGTATGGGAGTTCACAGAGTAAAGTTTTGCTCACCCTTTATTCCTCCTATGATGTTACTAGTTAGTGCCGGCAGATTCCCATTGCCATATCGTCAAGAGTGTGTTCAGCAAACATCTTCTCTGACATCAGATTTTGACTGTTTCATTCTCCTAAAAGGTGTTTTGCATTTGTTGGTGGTACCGGTATACATATACACTGCTCCCAGGTGACAGTTCAACCATCTATAAAGTATAAGAGTATAAACATTCCAATGAATCAACGGTAAAAGTACACCTCCTTAAGGTAGTCAGAAGTAGAATATTACATTTCTCTCAAAAATGAAGTTATCTCATAGATTTTTTATATATATTGGATTGGATATATGATCAAAATTGAAAAAAAAATCGCACAAAGATATATATTGTGGTTGCCATAATAATGGTGGCCAACTCGGATTTTAGCGCTTGACTTGAGAATGGCCTCTGTGTGCTCACTCTCTGCTGTGACACTGTCAAGGTTGCTTTGCTGGTTTAACTGTGTCCGTTGGCCTGAACGAACATTGTGTGAGACTGATTTCTCTTTTTTCTTCCCAGAGGGAAACGACACTAGGGCATCTCTCGAACCAAAACAAACACAGATACTGACATTTGATTTCATGAGGGATGAAACATACAACACATTGCCTGGCTTTTAAAAATTTGAATCAAATACATTCTCAAAATGTTATGCTCCCCCCCCCCTCCCCCCATATTGAAATATGTCCAAATTGAGATATTTTGACCGATTTGCACAGTAAAAACGGCTATGCCGAATTTCGGCATTTAAACTGGCCACAGCAAAGGACTAACTGGGATATATATCCCACTTGGGATATTAAATCCAAGTTTGGATATTGAAATATATCCTAATTGGGATATTGTGACTAATTCTCATACTAAACTCATAATGGCGAATTTCGGCAGCTAAACTACAAAAACAAGATAGAATCTTCTTCACAAATCTGCCAATGCGATTGTATAATTTTGCTGACTTTTACTGACCAAAATCATTCTCTGTGATATTGCGATTATGTGCAATATTTTATGTGCAACACTGTTGACCAGATATTGGTGACCATCATTTTTATGGTCGCGCCCCCGTTGACCATATATTCATGACCATCATTTTTATGGTCGCACCCTAGGCAACCATGATTTATATGGTCGCAGCGACCATATGGTGTGGACAGTGTACAGTTCCGGCAGAATGGCCAAAAAGCTACCTACAACACAGGAGAGTTCCAATTGTTGCAGGAAATGTATTCATCCGCGGTGATGCGGTCTGGCGGTGATGCGGCCGGGGGAAATGGTGCATGGTCCGATGGGGTCGTATAAGGTATCAAAGTGAAGCATTTGTGAAGGGGCATCTGATGGGGTGGGTGTGGAGTTGAAATATCGTCATTTTGCGCATGCGCAGTGGACAAAGGGTATGGACATAGACGTTTTGGGGTGTAGGGTGGGGCACTAGTGGGTCGATGGAGTCGTATGAGGTATCAATGTGAAGCTTATATGAGGGGGCATCCGACGGGGTGGGTGTGGGGTTGGAATATGGTCATTCTGCGCATGCGCGGTAGACCAAGTGTATGGAAATAGCCGTTTTGTGATCTAGGGAGCCACTAGTGGGTCGATGTAGTTGAGTGAGGTATCAATGTGAAGCCTATGTGAGGGGGCATCCGACGGGGTGGATGTGGGGTCGGAATATCGTCATTCTGCGCATGCGCAATAGACAAAGGGTGTGGAAATAGACGTTTTGGAATCGAGGTGAGCCACTAATGAGCCGATGGAGTCGACTGAGGTATCACAGTGAAGCCTAGGTGAGGGGGCATCCGATTGGACTAGTGTCTCGGCCGTTGTCCACATTCTGTGCATGCGCAGACAGGGAATTCTGCGAGACGGGTGTGGAAATAGACGTTTTAGGGTTTAGGTGAGCCAGGAAGGGTCCGATGGAGTCGAGTGAGGTATCAAAGTGAAGCATTCGTGAAGGGGCATCCAGTGATGGATGGGTGCATGTAAAATGAGGGTATGACGTCACTTCCGGTATGGGTGAATAGGACGTGACTTGTGGATAGGAATGCATGTATCGACCTGTCTGTGGAGGTTTTTCTCGGCCCGGCCCGGCCCAGCCCGGCCCGGCCCGGCCCGCCCCGGCCGCAGCGCATCGATCTGATGCCGCAGCGCGCGCGCGCGTCATCACCGGCAGTGCGCGGATGAATGTCGGATCTGTGCTGTAATGTGCAATCGGATAGCGGTTGTCGTGAAAAACAACAAGTTCATCAATGTTTATATAGTTTATTATCCCCAATGTTACATCATACCCAGGCTGGGGGAGTCGCCCTGGGTATGTTTAGTATGTTCACAGCAAAACAAACTGAAATATCAAACACCATGTTTTATTATTTAACGCATTGTCACATTAGGTACAAGTGTTTACTGAGCTCAAGTCAACGATCAGGATGTAGACATAGAGAGTATGTACGACGTGTTATGGTAATCATCAGTGCACGGGTGGCGCATTCAACGGATGGGGGTGGTCGGTCAGCTTGGTAAGGAAAAACGTGACATTGGTTACTCTCTCTACCACCCATTGTGGGTTGGGGCGTTGACGATGTGCCCGTCTCAAGGCATCCTCCGTGTCCAGTATCTCCAGCATCGTCTCTAGTAACCCCCGGTTAATGATGGTGACCGGCTCGTCAAACACATAGATATTCTTGCTGGGATAATGATACCGTAACTGGTCCGTCTTTTTGTGACGTTAAATGTACCCGAAAGCGACATTCAATTCGAAGGCCGTAGTTTGATCTTTGAAGATGGCTTCCACGTAGCTGCGTAGACGGGTGCGGTTGGTCAGTGCGAAATTGTAGATATCTTGAATAGTGTCATGAGGGTGGAAACAGTACCGTGTCATGGACCAATGGCGCCGATCGATGTCACTCACTGGAAGGTTGTCCTGTAAGAGATCGCTAGGAACATATGTGGGTTCCACCAGAAAATGTTCGATGTTGTCAGGCGTATGACTCGAAACCGTAACGCTGGGGTCCGGCTGGATATCCAGGCTCTTCAGAACTGTGGGTATAGGCGGGTTCTCCGTCATCGCATCACCAGTGGCGTTCGTCTCCCCGGGTTTATCTTCACTGGGTCTGACCTTCCGTGGCTCCTCTTCAATAAGAGGTTGTCACTCATGCCATACCGGGGCATGAATCAAAACGTTGGTGTCGCAGCAACTGACTGGTCAGTTTGAAAAGCCGACCACAATCCTCGCATGGACGCTTGGGTGGCCCATGAATTGAACGTTCATGGCGCAGTAAAGCATCTTACCTCTTAAATGACCGTTTGCAGGTTGTACCAGTATACCGTCTGTCGTTGCGGGCGGCGTTCTCGTGGCGACGTAAATTGTCTAGACGAGTAACCTGCTTCTGGCAAGTAGTTCAGGTGAACATCTTGGTGGTTGACAGAGTGTTTGATGAAACGGCCAGGCCGCTTCCCTTTTATAGCACACTAGCTGGTGATTTATTTTTAGCACACTCACTTCAAGTACCTCCAAGTCGAGGACCGAGATGCACTGGTGTACGACTGAGCCACATTGCGTACGTGTATGTGTTTGTGTTTGAGTTCAACCGTGAACCTTGTCGAATTACGTTCTCTCCGAAAACTTCCTCTCATCGCATCAATGTGCACAGACCCATTCAATATAAACACAACCAAGAAAAAGATATGGACGTTACCGAAAAGACACAGACTTTACCGAAAAGACACGGACGTCACCAAAAAGACACGAACTCCACCGAAAAGACACGGACTTTACCGAAAGGACACAGACGTACCCGAAAAGACACGAAGGTGAACGACATTGTGGAAAAACTCCACAGACAGATTAGTACATGCATTCCTATCATGTTCACAGTTTACGCCCGATCCAGGCATAATACAAGAATTGATCTGTGTTGTTGTTGCTCTCTTTTTTGGACTAACCCATCAGAATAGTACGTATCACGGACTACACCCGTAGAGCTATGTCTAGGGTTGCCCTCCACAGTTTCGTAGTAATGGCCCCTCTCTAATTTCATAATACGATAGACTGCCCTTGTTCTGCTACATCATAATTCTTCTTGTCTCCTTAATAGCTTATATCTATAATGCCATCCTATTCAGCATTATCAACGCTGCAAACGAGTACGTACAAATCGAGGGCTGGCTTCGTCTACACGCTGATCGAGATCATGGAGTAAAGTTTGTCCTGCCTCAGTTATACCCCTTGGGTGTGCCTAAAAATCGGGACTCATTTACGGGAAGAAAATCTGACAAAAAACGGTTAGGTTAACATCCCCTTTTTTTTGCCTTTTTAAGTTGAGACCGGACCCGGGAACGTGAGTAAGAAGTTTAATTGAAATCGCTCTTACAGATTTTTCTGGAAATTGAGCCGAATTTGACCATTTTTCGACATTTTTAAGGGGTTTTCTAGGAAAAATGAAGCAAGCATGGAGAAGAATGTTCGAGTTTAAATTTTCTATAACATAGCAGTGGTATATCTTAAAATAATAGCTTCATCGTGCTCTTTCAGAAAATATATACATATAAGTGATTTGGGTTGAAGGTTTTACGACAACTGGTGGCCGAAAAACGGACCAATAGTCTATTCCATGCCGAATGAAAGAATCTCTGGTGTGCACCCTTTAAGGCATAATAGTGGAGTCTATGCATTATCTTAATGTAGACTCCGTTACGGAGCGGAAATGTGTCATTACGCCAGATTGTTTAATTTTGACTGCCTAGTTACACCTGAAACGCTATTTTTGGAAGCAGGTGGAAAGAAGACCAGGAGTTCGATTAAAATAATCCACAATGTGTCCATTAGTATACTATTGAGGTTATTGCATACTGTATTACATACAGGAGTTATCTCCCCCTGGAATGAGATTTCGGTAGATATTATGGCAGAACTAGGTCATATCAAAATGATATCAATTTGCCAGTGTAAATTTTCTGTACAAGAGAACCCATTTACAGTCCATAAAGGATGGAATAGATGTATATTATTATGGTTTTACGAATTATTTTTCAAGTTTCTGAAGTGTTTCCCATGTTTCTGGGAGGAAATTCAGTGGAAAATTACCAATTATTTGACTTGGTTCCATCTCTTATTTGCATTTTCCCGTGTTTCTGCTATCATTGGAAAGCGGAAAAGCAACCACGGCCTTCATATTGCCGAATGGATGCACATTATTAAGAAGAAATAGGTTAATTTTGAGTTTTGTTCTCGAAAATCCTGCTAGAATTGGCAAAAGTGATCAAAACAAAGATGGGGTAGGGGGAAAGTTATCGGTCGGATTTCCCACAATAATATGTATAACTGGCAAGTGTTGTATACCGCCATACTCGCAAACACTCTGAGATTACGATAAATGTGAATAATTAATTTCGTAAAAAACATCCTGCCCCTTAAGGTTGCCCTCCACAGTTTCGTAGTAATGGCCCCTCTCTAATTTCATAATACGATAGACTGCCCTTGTTCTGCTACATCATAATTCTTCTTGTCTCCTTAATAGCTTATATCTATAATGCCATCCTATTCAGCATTATCAACGCTGCAAACGAGTACGTACAAATCGAGGGCTGGCTTCGTCTACACGCTGATCGAGATCATGGAGTAAAGTTTGTCCTGCCTCAGCTATGCCCCTTGGGTGTGCATAAAAATCGGGACTCATTTACGGGAAGAAAATCTGACAAAAAACGGTTAGGTTGACACCCACTTTTGTTTGCCTTTTTAAGTTGAGACCGGACCAGGGAACGTGTGTAAGAAGTTTAATTAAAATCGCTCTAACAGATTTTTCTGGAAATTGAGCCGAATTTGACCATTTTTCGACCTTTTTAAGGGGGTTTCTAGGAAAAATGAAGCAAGCATGGAGAAGAATGTTCGAGTTTAAATTTTCTATAACATAGCAGTGGTATATCTTAAAATAATAGTTTCATCGTGCTCTTTCAGAAAATATATACATATAAGTGATTTGGGTTGAAGGTTTTACGACAACTGGTGGCCGCGCATGTGTGACATGGTCTATAAAACACGTCTCTCTGGATCCTACACCTTCATTCCTACGGTTGCAGAGCGAAGACGGACACCCGTCCCTATGCCACTCCATTTTACAGCATGCGACCGTAGTTAATTCTCTCACGGGTTACCGAGCAGTGGTTCGGTCCATGTTTTCGGATGGCGACGACAACGAGGGGCGACGCCAGATCCTGAACGAGTTCACAGAAGCGGTCCTCTACCGAGTGCACTCGATGGAGAGGTGTGCCATCACTCACTACTACTGGACTACGATAGCCATCCTTGATGCTCGGGCTATGGAACACAAGCGCTCACGCCGGAATCAGCGACGGCTGGTTGGCCTAGTCATGGTCTGTGCCCTATTGACCCTGGCGCTGTGGCATTGACAGTGGGACCTGATTATAAGGGAGCGTGTCAAAAGTTTTGACGCGAACGCGTTCATTTTTGAACAGGGGGTCGTTCATTTCCGCATGCGTCAGGCCGTTCATTTTACACAGCAGCGTCAGAAAATGAACAGTGTAACGTTCATTATTGAACGTTCATTTTTGAACGTTCATTTTTTAAATGCACTCTGACGTTCATTTTCGCACGTTCGTTTTCGCATGTTCATTTTCTCACGTGCGCAAACGGCTGGCGTTTGACTCGAGCAGAAATGAACAACATACAGAAAGCTGCCATCCCGATATCAAAAAACGCGCCGGATCAAATCTACTTTCTCATCGCGCGTCATTCCCGTGTTTTAGATTTTATTGTCTTTTGCTCCATGTCTTTTGCTTCGTATGTGTATATATTCAATGCATTCCGTAATCATTACATTGGTCAATACATTGGTCTATGACAAATATCCATCTTCTTTAAAGAAATGTGTTGATTTGTTGGTGTTCGAACTGCGTCATTTTGTTTTATTTACAAATGAAGGGGCCCTCACAGGTTGCATAATGACGGGCGCCACATGCGTGATGAAGTCTCCACGTGAATCAATCGGTCCATATATCTTTTTTAAAGAAATAGCTTGATGTGTTGGCAATCAGAACTGTTTATTCAAGGTTTATTTTTTTTATCATGGAATTAAAACTTTGAACTCCATGGTTTTATTGACAAATAGGAGACCTCACATGGCGGCCTACCTTGAGATATGACGGGAGCCGCATGGCGTCTCTGCATGATTCAGTCGGGCCATGTCTTTTTATAATAATCATACATGTAGTTTGTAGGCCTGTATACTTTACCTGATTTACTCATTTCTTATTGAAGAAAATATTACTGAAGACAAAAAATTCCCAATGTCATAAGAATAAATCGTTATATAAGTGAATAACTTTCGTATATTTATATGTCTATATTATACTTTTGTCACTATGTATTTCCTTTGCGATTACCGGGAGGCGCACAAATAAGTTCGGCTTATTGCGCTCCTGTCGTCAAATAAACTATTTAAACCAAGTGAATGGCGATATTGTGGTTACTCCGGAAATAGGGAGCTGATCAATTTCTCTTTTCTCCCCCAGTGCGGATGCAATTGACATATTTCCAAGCAAAAAGGAAACACGTTTTTTTTCTTTTCTTGTTCTTGATTACTATTGCGATTTGTTTTCTCCATTATATATCTCTGACAAAGTTCATCCATGTGTGGAGAAAGATGGAAAACTGGGCTCCAAGATTCTGACAATGTTAGTATGGAGATGTATAAATTCCAATTAAACAAGTGTGAACTATAATAGAGGTGATGGTACGATAAGGCGGGATTTTGGCCAATACGTGGTCCGGTTGAATTCGAAAAAAATAAAATTTCCTAAAAACACTTAGGTCTTAGTGTAACGGCAAGAGAAAATATAAGTACACAATATGTGAAAGTTTTAGTGCGATTGCGTTATGATTATAGTTATCACATGAAACGGAAATCCACAGCTTATGCTATTTCGTGAAAAAGGGTCTAAATCGAGTCCTTCAGACACGCGTTTAGACGCGAACGTGGACTAGAACGCCATTTAACCCGGTGTTGTGTGGTAACATTATATTCCCACTGCTGGGAGATCTTTTTGGTCCAAAGGGTCCTTCATACTGAAAACTGAAAAGTTATGATTCATAACGTTTGAAGTTTTCGTAAGTAGATTAAAGTGACAAAATCGCCTGTTACAGTTGTTCGTATGTCGTGTTGTAGTGGATACGCACGTTTGATCACAAGCATCGCGAAATTTTGTTTTACCGGGTTCGAATCCCAAGAGGTCAACATGTGTGACGTCGACAATTTATTTCAATCTTTCTCAAAATTGCATTCAGTATCTGAAATAAGATTTAAGGCTATCAGTATGAACCAATTAAAAGTAAAATAAATATTGTTTACTGATGACACTATACCGTGTGGACATTACGGGCCAATCAAACGTTGAAATCGACCGTTCAGTCGCTACCTGTAACAACGGCAATATATTCGCCTAAATTGTGTATTTATTTTCCAATATGTGCATGTGAAATCGACTGCAACGTGGTGAAATAATAACGTCTTGATACCGAAAATATGCGAAGTTATCATGGTTCACCGTAACATTCAGTCCGTTGATTGACAGCTGCCGCCGACGACAGATTGTACATTGCATTGTGATTGACATATGGAGAGAAGAAATGTACATTCCTATATGCGTCGGCTGGCTGTGGGCAAACCCCCGCCTAACAATACAATCTCCTTTATAATTTCAGTTCAGGAAATGAGCTGCGGCAAATATACTTTATATTTATAAAACCAAGACAGGTGTTAAAAATTCGATGAATGCATATTAATAATTTCAAAACATGACTAATTTCCTTCCCGCAGCTAAAGACATCTCAATTCTGGCGCATGATTGGTGGGGGGCTATGCATTCAACAACTATTTATCTAGTCCTGTTGTGAGAAGCATGGCTTTCGAACCTCGCATTTCATGATCGTGGTCCTTGTCACATACAAATAATGCTCCGTATAATTCTGTATTGTGCAATAAATTCCTGTTCTCAGTGTGATTCACATGACACCAAACTGTAAAATTGGATTCATGAAAAAAATCACTTTCATTCTGAAATACTTCAGATGAGAGATAATCGGTACTCGATCATTGGATATGTAACTTATAACACAATCACGAGGACAAAACGTTAGAACTCTTGGGGGTAATTTTCTCTTCAAGTAATTTTGAATTTAATAGCGAAAAATGTATTTCAGATTTCATATCGATCATGTGATATGGTGAAATATAAGTGAATCGTTTACTGAGCTTTATTGATCTATCAAAATACGATAATAAAATCAACGCTATATTGATATGTGCATCTGTTCAAGGGGCTTTCCGTGATGGATCATTTTTAACACCAAATAATAAATATAACGAACAGCATTTAGAACACCGCAAGATGTGTAATAAATTAAATTGAAACAATATTATGTCGAGTTTCAAATGTTGACAGTGTCAGTTACGGCCTACCAGGAAAATCCCGGGTGGTAATTTGGTGTGCATAAAAAGCCATCTGGACCTGGAGACTGTCACTATTTTTCCATACGAAAAAAATTAGTAGCGGTGAAGAAATCTGATGCAATGAAGCACACACCTTACAATTCTATATACCCGGGAACAGCAACGACTCTGAGCTCGCCCCCTTTCTGGGCCTCATGTGCAGACGATCCTCGCGCGTCACACACTGTCAATACAGAGCAGGTCGGACAGTACAAATAGGGAACAGCTAGGGATTTAGCATATACGGTTAATATTCGGTATCAACATTCGCTGACTTTACGTAATATAATAATGTGTGGTTTGATATCACAACAAAGTCCTTATTTGTCTATCAAATTAAATCAAATTACGAACGTTTTAAGGAGCTTAATTCATCAACTTGTTCACCCGATTATTGTATCATTCTTTACGATATTTGGTCACATCGGACTTTCGATGAGGCCAAATCAGTATGGTGATATTTCTCTGTCGAAGTTTAATATTATATAGTTCATCTCGTTTTCTTCCAAAAAAATAATACACGCGCGTTTATTATTAGTTCCTCTATGTCGCTCGTTCTATAATTCCCGGTAAATAATTCCCCAGAATATGCACGAAAGATCCACTTTTATTTTTTTAAATACATTTATTGAATTTGCTGTAGATAAACGTCAAATCTTTGCCGTAGTTGCTTTGAAAGAACGAAAGTATTTCTTCAGAGGAAGTGGGTTACATACCTGCGAAAGCTAGTGCAAGTCTCAAAGGTGCTGCCTTTTCGAGTGATCTGTTTTTGTTTGTTTTTTTTCGTTCTAGTATAAGTCGACACGATAGCCGTAATGTGAGCTCTTCAGCGAATTCTGACCGCTATCATACACACTAATTTGAACGTTCAAAAAAGAACGTTCTTTTTCTGACGTTCATTTTTTCTGACGGGGTGGTGTTCATTTTCTGACTGTCGAACGTTCGTTTGCTCGAAGAAAAAGAACGAGCACCTGTTCATTTTCTGACGCATTCTTTAAGTTTGAACGTCAAAACTTTTGACACGCTCCCTAAATACGAGGATTAGACACAGTGTGCGTCATTCACCGATCGTCATTGGGTCAACCATGTCACCAGTTCTAAGAGCCATCCTTCCCCTTACACCCCGGGTGGGGTTACACGTCTATGAAGATAAAGTCACCCTCGTGGAAGACCGTAGACATGTTTGCTGGTCGCGCGCTGAGAACGTATCGAACACGGTTGCGCTACACCGTGACGGCTGGACCAAATTTAAACGGGTGTTGAGCGGCGAGCTCGACGGACACCTCATCCACATAGACAATGCCATCTACGTACACCGTGGACCCTTCTTCCCACGCCTGGGCCGCTATCAAGACCGTACGCGAGGCTTCACCCTAGACCCCAATCTGAGGACAGCCTTCGAGAAAGTGGTGCCAATCGTGGACCAGCTGTTTACACCACACGAGCGGTCATCAGACGAGTTGGAGTGGGCTCGTGCCCTGAGAGAAGCGGCGGCAGAACCCAATGAACGAATGTCTAGCCATGAACCAGACGGCGATGCCATTGATTACCCGGCTAGACTCAGTCAGCCCAATGACGTGACCACCCGATCCTTTGATCTCAATGGGTTCTCCCTATAAATACGAGAGACAGTCAAATCCGGTACCATTCACGTATCATACTGGCGTATCTCAGCTTGACCCCCGAGGTTTTCCTGCACGTTTATGCAGATAAAGTCGATATCATGGAGGAGGTGGGAGACATCTGTGATGCGGACCCTACACAACCGTTCCCGGCCCACATTCGTCTGTCCCGGGCGGGCTGGACCCAATTCAAACGGGTGTTGTCTGGTGAACTGGACGGCGACCTCATCCACTTGTGTCACGATGTGTACATCCGAAGCGGCCCTTTCTTTGCTCAATTGGCTCGGCTAGATGGGGGTACAGTGTATTTTACCCTTCACCCTGATCTATGGTCTGCATTGGAAGATGCCGTGGAAGATGTGGATCAAATGCTTATCAAGCGGTCATCAGACGAGTTGGACTGGCCATTTACCATGGACACTGTGGAAGCCAACGAAGAAAATCAGAAAGAAACTCCGGCCCAAGATATACCCGTTATAAATAAACGATAGAGCCAGGGTCTATCATCATTTGTCACCATGAAGCGCTGGGAGAAGGTGTTAGATAACTTATACTACAGTTCCGACAGCCCGGCGGCCTATAGTGCATTGTCGGCTCTCTATCGAGCGGCCAAACCCCAAGGGATACAACGTGCTCAAGTCCGAGATTGGTTAAGAAAACAAGACACCAATACCTTACAGCGATCTGTCCGTCGCCATTTTCTACGGAACCGGGTCATCGCGGGAGAAATAGATGCCCAGTGGCAAGCGGATTTGGTCGATATGAGCGCCTTTACCAAACACAACGATGGGAATCGGTATATCTTGACGTGCATCGATATCCTATCGAAGTATGCGTGGGTGGTATCCATCGGACGAAAATGGAGGCGAATCTCATAGCGGCGTTCAAAGACATCTTCAAGGCCCGGCGCAAACCTTTGTATTTGCAAACCGACGAAGGCACGGAATTCCTCAACAGACCGTTCCAACAGTTTCTGAAAGCCCAGAAGGTGTTTTTATTCCATACTTGCAACGAGACCAAGGCTTCCGTGGTGGAAAGGTTCAACAGGACATTCAAAGGTAGCATGTATAAATATTTCACCTATAAGAATACAAGGCGGTACATCGATGCTCTCCCGAAACTTGTGAGTGGTTACAATCGAGCCTATCACCGGAGTATAGAGGGAGCCCCCATTACCGTGACCCAACGCAATGAAGCCCAAGTCCGGCGTGTCTTGTACCCCAGGCAATCGCAGCGAACGCCGAAGGCGGTGTACAAGGTCGGGGACCCTGTACGGATCAGTAAAGTCAAAGGTCAATTTGAGAAAAGTTACTTGCCCAACTGGAGCGATGAGCACTTCCTGATTAAACGGCGCCTACCCCGACAGCAGCGAGTCTATTAACTGGAAGATCTTCAAGGGGAATCGTTGCTATTGACGTTTTACGAGACGGAATTTAAGCCTGTCGTAAAAACACAGCAAGACTACTACACGGTGGAGCAGATTTTGAAAACGGAACGTCGACGTGGCAAACTGTTTCATTTCGTCAAATGGCGAGGCTGGCCCAGTTCCTTCAATTCCTGGGTCGCTGCCAACCAGGTGAAACGACTATAAAGCCAGACACCACTGCCGTCATCCTTCATTCCACGTCCGACCACAGTGCTATGGACAAACAGCAGCTGCCTCGGAACACAGCGTCTTCCAAAAACGCGCAAAGCGCAAGTGGGCTTTGTGGTGATAGTGCTAACCCTGCTGAACTCTATTTAACCAACGGAGAACACCAGCTGTCAGTCAAACCGGTCTACAGATAGCACCAGTCACCCCCGTATCGAGCCCAGTCATCACCACCCCCGTGTACAAGCCACAACGAGCTCCGGATTTCATCCCTCACACTGAACAGACAACGACAACCGACGTTATACCCACCACCATCACCACTCACAGTGAACAGACAACGACGACCGACGTTGTACCCACCACCACCACCACTCCAGTTCGCTCGTACGAAATTTATAAGAGCGGGTTACCACGACAGCGCATAAAGCTCGAACCATGGACCCGCGGTGGCAGCATCCCTTCACTTGCGTCAACGCAGGACCGACGGGCTCCGGCAAAACGCACTTCGTCAGGAAGCTACTTCAACACGCCGACAGCATGATCACCCACCCATTGCCCGAGTAGTGTGGTGTTACGGAGAATGGCAGTCAGCGTATGCAGCAATGCCCCACATCACGTTCGTGGAAGGCCTACCCAACCTGGCCGATTTGGAACCCGACACCTTGGTGGTTCTGGATGATCTCATGGCGGAGACGGATGCGCGGGTCACCCAACTCTTTACCAAAGGCAGACATCATCGACGGCTCAGCATCATCTACATTGTGCAGAATCTGTTCCGTAAAAACAAAGAACATCGGAACATCAGCCTGAATGCCCACTCCCTGGTGGTCTTGAAAAACCCGAGAGATCCCACTCAAGTGCTGCACCTGGCAGGACAGATGTATCCCGGCCGCACATCGTTTGCGTTGGAAGCCTTTAAAGATGCCACAACCCCTGCGCACGGGTATATTCTCTTCGACCTCGAGCAAGCCACCCCCGACCACCTTCGGATACGGACCGGCATCTTTCCCGGAGAGACCCACCACGTGTACATGCAAAAATACTGTAAACACATCCACAGTGGCGCCCCCAGCTGGGCTGTGTGTGTTTGATGATGGAGATAATACAAGAAATGAATACCACAGCATGGGTGACTGTCTCTGTTCTCTGAGGTAGATAAAAAGGGCAGAGTTGTGGGTTCAAGCATTAGTTGTACGTGATGTCTGCGCGAGTACGGAAGTTAAGTCATAACCTGCTTTAACTGACACTCGACTTCACCTATATTCATCCATAACCACACTTTGACACTCTACTTCATGTACATTCCCCCCTAACGCCAGTTTGACACTCGAGAGGGTCACCAATGTTACATTCCTCGTAGCTAAACTGATCGACCACACCCTCGGATGAACGGATTCACCCCTGACAGACACTGATGAATACCATAACATGCCGTACATACTCTATATTGTCTACATGCTGATCGTTGACTTGAGCTCTGTAAACATTTGTACGTAATGCGACGGTGCGTTAAATAACAAAACATGGTGTTTGATATTTCAAATTGCTTTTTCTTTGAACATAATAAACATATCCAGAGCGACTCCCCCAGCCGGGTATGATGTAACATTGGGGATAATAAACTATATGAACATTGCTGAACTTGTTATTATTCACGACAACCGCAATCCGCTAAACTTGAATGAAATATTTACCCCCAGATATCATATAGTGCCCTTGCGCATTTCTAAAACGGTCCTTTTTCTACTTCCTCACAACTGCGCATGTGCAGAATGGTGTCATTTCCACTATCCAACCCCTCCAGTCGGAGCCACGAATGCTTCAAATTGACACCTCGCCCGATCCATTCAGACCAATATTGGTCCATCTCGACCCCATAACATCCCTCTCAATGCCCTTTTCTCACAATGCTTTGTCAGCGTATGCGAGCCATAGCCTTACTTCCACGACACACCCGTCTAGTCGGAGTCTACTCTACGAGTGTTTCACTATGACAGCTCTCACGACCCAATCGGACCAATAGTGGTCCCCTAATCACTCAAACATACTCCCACGCACACCGCAAATGACATGTTTCGCTTCTACTGCCCAACTGCATTTTAACAAGATGCGACTACCAATAAGCGCCATACCATTCGTCGTCTACATGCCGAGAGCTACAATATGAGACCCCATACGGTCCATTTGGACCACGAATGGTGCATTTCTACCCCAAACACCTTCCTCCACATCACCAAAATGCCCACTTTGGCTATTACTCCTACTGATGACGTCATCAGTGACGTCACAAATGACGTGGACATCCTTCAAGTCGTAGTCTACACCCCGATAGCTAAAAGAGGACACCTCACACGACACATTCGGACCACGAATGGTCTCTCGAGCGCTCAAATGACCCTGCGCACCTCCAGAATGACCGCTTTACTTACTACACCCCAACTACGCATGCGCAGATTGTCGCGACTTTAAAAAAAAAACACCCCAGTCTGACTCTACCTCACGAAAGCTTCACTAGAAACCGGGCCACTTGGACCAAATATTGGTCCCTTGGTTGCCCAAACATGTCATTGCCGACGCCCAAATTGACATCATTCGTTACTACTGCCCAACTACGCATGCGTAGCACGATGCGTTCACCAAGTGTGTATATGCGTCTACATGCAGAGAACTGCAAGATAACATCCCAGACGATCCATTCGGGTCAAGGATGGTCCCTGTCCCAAACACCTTCCTTCACTTCCCCAAAATGCCCGCTTTCGCTACTACTCCTACTGATTACGTCACCAATGACGTCACAGATGACATGAACAACCGTGGTCTACACCTCGGGAGCTTCACTATGACACCCCACACGACGCATCCCGACCAAGGATGATCCATCTCTACCCCAGATACCTTCCTTCACTTCCCCAAAATGCACACTTTCGCTACTACTCCTTCTGATGACGTCAGCAATGACGTCGCAGATGCTGTGGGCATCCCTCAAATCGTAGTTTCCACCCCGAATGCTACAAGATGACACCACACAGGACGCATTCAGACCAAGGATGGTCCATCTCTACACCAAATACCTTCCTTCACTGTCCAAAATGCAAACATTCGCTACTACCCGCACTGATGACGTCATTAAAGACGTCACACATGCTGTGTACATCCCTCAAATCGTGGTTTCCACCCCGAAGGCTGCAAGATGACATCCCACCCGACGCATTCGGACCATGGATGGTCCATCTCTACCTCAAACACCTTCCTTCACAGCTCCAAAATGCCTACTTCCGCTATTACTCGTACTGATGACGTCACCGATGACGGCACAGATTCTGTAGACATCCCTCAAATCGTGGTCTGCACCACGAGAACTACAAGATGATGCCTCCCATGACACATTCGTACCAAGGATGGTCCATATCTACACCAAACACCTTTCTTGACACCCCAGAATGCCCACTTTCGCTAATATTCGTACTGATGACGTCACCAATGACGTCACAGATGCTGTGGACATCCTCAAATCGTGGCCTGCACCACGAGAACTACAAGATGACACCTCTCACGACACACTCGGACCAATAGTGGTCCATCTCTACCCCAAATTACGAGCGTCTAGTCCGTCACCTTTGACACCCCAAAATGCCCACTTTCAACTCGTGGTCTGTACCCCGAGAACTACAAGATCACACTCCTCACGACGCATTCGGACCAACGCTGATCCATCTCTACCCGAAACACACCCCCACGCACCCCCAAAATGACCACTTTACTTTCTACACCCAACTGGGCATGCGCAGATTGACGCGACTTGCAAAAAACAAACACGCCATTCTGACTCTACTACACAAAAGCTTCACTTTGACACCTCCCTCAACTCATTTGAATCAATAGAGGACCATCTCTACCCCCAAACACACCCCCTCGTACCCCCAAAATGCCAGCTTTCTATACTACGGCCAGACTGTGCATGCGCAGAATATCGAAAACGGACGATACATTAATTCAGTCGGATGCTCCTCCACGAGAGCTTCAAAATACAACCTCATACGACACCATCGGACCACTAGGGGCTCACCTAGACCCCAAAATGTCCACCAAGCGCTATTTACCCACTACGCATGCGCACAGTGACTTTTTTAAAACATTCCACCGCTTAGCTTCGGGACCCCGCCCATCGTATTCTACGTAGTGAGACGTGAAAAACAAGATCCCACAACCTATATCGCAATGAACATGTGTGAATTGCCCAGTATGGACATATCCACTGAGCCAGTAGACTTATGGGCCAATCCAGACCTCCATGAACTTTTCGAAAAATTTCACATCTTAGCTCCGAGGCCCTTCCCATCGTGTTTTACGTGGTGAGACGAAGAAAACAAGACCCCACAACCCATAGTAAAATCCACAAAAAAAATGACCACCCCTATACAGGCATTTTCCCGTATAGACTCAAATGTGTGAATCATGGGAGATGATCCGGAATTTGCGACTACAGAGGGTTCGTCAGAGTTGTCTTCTAGAGAGCAGCACGATCGATTGTCGTGGTGTCAAAAGGGAAACCCCACAGCAAGCGAAGCCGCCATTTTGTTTCATTGTGCATACTGGACAATAAACGCTCGACCCTGGGGTCGCACATATGCTAGACTGGTCATATTAACATGGTACAACACCTATAGATTATGTTTATTACTATAAGTCTTTCTGCCCATGGATTCAGGTATTTTTTTCGTGCCAATACGGTTTTGGGTAAATCTGTATGGAGACACTGAGGGTTCTGAACTGGCCATTTAACATGTGCATATAGATGACAATATTTTGCGCATTCCATGGATACTTCGAAAGGGCGGATAAAGGCTATATATTGGCCCGGAGAGGACCGAATATTGCCGAAGATGGCCGGAGTTTCTCGGAGATTGCAGTGTATTCACTCGGGACTACTTCCTCTCCGCGGAAGCTTCTCCCCGCGACCGCAGCACCACCAGAGCGCATCACTGCGGAGGAATACATGCCTCTAAAGGTCATTTTCTGGTCACGTGACCGGAAGTGCCGGAACTATAGTGCGCATTTCCGGCGGCCATTGCTGCGCATGCGTACGGTCGAGCCGGTGGCTTTAAAGGCTCTTTCTATACTACTTACCTCTCGGTATTCGTTTTCACGCAACTAGACCACAAATGTAGATATGTCTATAACTTTTCTCTCGGAATGTGGCTAATTAACTCAATTAAACAATTTTCAGTAATGTTTAATTAATTTTTGCATGCGCTTCAATATGTCTAGAATGGCGTGGTAGCCTTGTTTAATTGTCGAAATCCTTGGTTTGAGAGCGGAAAGGTTGCCCAAAGCAGGCCATGGGTATTTCAGCTAAGGGAGAAAATTGTTTTCTTCGATACCCTTTTTAGTAACTTCTAAAATCAATTTCAAGTACGTGTTACTGTTTTCAGTAGCAGTTGCTGATGTTACTTGAAACAGCCACGTTATTCAAAACTGTGCTCTGTTATTGTTTTAAGTATCGATCTTTCAGCTCGTTATCCTAAATAGTAACGCTTCT